>VDFB02194612.1:0-17240 GCA_007258455.2 Sequoia sempervirens | reverse complement strand
TATTTCCTTCACCTGAACTTATTTTTCCTAAGTATTTTGTTGGTCTCGTGTTCCCTCATTAAAAAAACTTATGTCATTGTTTGTTGTTGGCCTAGTGATGTCCCCTTATTCCTTTAGGGAGAGGGCCCAGTAGTCGTGCAGGCTAACTTTCTTAGCATGTAGCAATTGACTGGAATATTGTAGAACCTTCATTTTTTTTTTTTAAATGTAGATTGGTCTCTTATTTATCTATAACTAAGGTTTGGAGGCATGAATCATCATGCAACTCACCACATCAGAAGATCTTTTGACAAGTGTCTAAAATTTAACTTTTTAAAGGTTTGACCAAAACTTAATCATGGAACTCGCAATAGTTGAACCAAAAAAATAGCATTTGTTGCTTGTAGAATATGATATTTTTATTTAAATTAAAATTAATATAATAACCTGCGGACCAAATACTTATTGATAAATCATAAATATTTGATATCTCTTACCTTTATATTCAATACCATATGGATCTTTAATATTGGAACATTAAAAAAATCTATTTGTTGTTATAAAAACAACACATAATTATTTAAAATACAACTTATATTGAACAAAAATGGACCAATAGTTGAACACTAAAACTCTTTGAAAATCCTTCACATTTAATGGGAAAATACATGTTATTTATTGTGCTCACCTTTTATATTTGTGATAGGAAAAACTATTAATATAAAATTATCCAACGCTTGTACTGATGGAACTTCAAATTTTGTTCCTAATGTTTCACTCATGCCCTACCTTATGTCATGGGCTTTCATGGTGTTGGAAAATTTCTTAGGGCTAGGGTTTTAGCTTTATCTTCATCTTAAACCCCAGGTTACCTTAACGCCTTGGTCGGATCTATTTTGTCGCTACCTTTGAAGGGTTTCAAAACATCCATGCCCCATCGCTCAGGCCTCGGTCCCTTTGGTCTTAATATTTTATTTCCTCTGTGGGTTTTATTTTCCTAAGTCCTGGTTGGCCCTATGCTGAACTGTTTTAAAAAAACTTATGTCATTGTTTTCCATCTGCCTAGTAATGTCCCCTTGCCCTTTAATGAATGTTTTATTTTTCAGAAGGATGAAATTTGCGCTGTCGTCGATCAAAATGCATTCAAGATCAATGGTTGCTCGCCATCCCATGATTGGGAATTATAGGATGGCGATATCGCAGGCGGGCGACACGTGTCCCATCTGGGGGATCAATTTTTTGTGACTGTTCATCAACTGTCTTTTGATCTGAGTTTCTCCCCGCCATCCCGCGATGGTGCTTTGGTTGATTATGAAATCACAGGCAAGTTCCACGTGGACTGTACAAGGTGGGGCCTAAGGAAATTTTTGTGCGATATATTTTAAATGTTTCATTGCTTCCAAAACAAAACATTTAAAATGAAATATTTGACAAGGCCAGGGGGAAACTCATTAAAAATGAGCAAAAGCGGAGAAATTAGGGCAACTAGTCAAGTCAGGAGTAGGCTACACAACATACAAAATGGTATACCCATCCATGGCTTGCCTGCCTCTAACAGTCTGTCAGCTTTCAGAATGATAGGACCCATCTCGTGCCATTGCTAGCACCCTGCCTTTCGTGCAAAAAATAACCTAATTCGTAACCTTCACATTTTTTATTTTTGAGCCCACATATAGTAGTTAAACTTTTATATATGTTTTGTTTAATATATTTAAAAAATATTTTATAAATTATTTATAAAATATTTATAATATAAAATATTTTTTTAATATATTAAACAAATATATATAAACTCTTTAATATTTTTTATTACTGATTTTAATGGTATAAAAAAAAAATCATATTTTGATAGTTGAATACATTCGAAATATTTCTAATATATTTCTAATTTAAAAAATATATTATTTAATTTTTTAAATATATATATTTTTTTCAAAAATATATTTTTATTATTTTTAAATATATTATACATACAAAATTACATAATCAATAATAGATAATAGATTTTGGTGAATATATCTAGGTATGTTAATACAATACATTGAAAAGTACATGCATTATAGCCAATGCCTAGGTGGGCTCCCCCTACCTCCTTTATTTTCTCATCCCCACACTGATGTGCTAGGAGAGCCAGCTAGGAGTTGAGGTCGTGAAAAGGAAGGGGCTATGGGGGATGTAGGTGGGTGGGACTAGGAGGCTGGTCACGTGATGGAGGCGACAATTTTCTTCATAGAGCTCGAGGATGCCGTAGGCATCATTCCCTGAAGGCAGTTTCATGCATATTAAATGTGGCACGTGTGGAGGGAAGTCATTTGGGTCCCATAGGCTTCTTTGGCCTTGTGGACGTCATTAAAATTTTTCATTTCATTCCATTTCATATCGGTTGGTGGCGACTTTAGTGGTAGAAATTTGTAGCAAAATTTATTTGTTCTGGCAGTGGTGTTCATGGCAAAGCGATATCTCTCTATCATTGAAGTCTCCGTGGATGGCCTGGCGAAGTTTGGTGCAGACACACCAATCTCTCTGAAATCTTTGGCTAGACAAGCCTCCTTTAGAGAAGTTAAATACCAATGACTGAAGCAGATTCTCTTAAACAAGGACCCGTTAGTTCTGGTGGCGACCAAAATGATCCTAGGAGCTGGTCATTTGGCTAACAAGGAGTTCAACAGGGACAATCTACACATCTCCTCCCAATTTTTGGCATCTCTTTTGGACAATGGTGAGTCCAAGGCTATGGCTAAACTGTTGTTGGTTAAGATGTTTTGCAAGGATCTGGTGGGAAGGGGAAATGAAGTGTTGAGTTTTGTGGTGGAGGGTAGAGGCGTCCCAAGACTAAGTGATTTTGTAGCTATTCAAGGTTTGGACGAGGCCATAAAGATTTTCCCATTCCTTCTTGACTTGAGCAGTTCAATGTTGAGCAGACACAGAATGGTGGCGGCAGTGGCCATTGAATTCTTGAAGAAATTCTTCAGCCTAATGGTTGTGGGTGATGTTGAGTGGGTAAAAGTCTTTGAAGATTTTGCTATTTTAAATAATTTCCTATGAATGCCTTGTATAGTTGTTGGTTCTGATAGTTTTTAGAGTTTATCTCTATGGTCCAGTGGTGTCTTTCAGTCCCGAAGTTTATAAATTTTATCTCTAATGGCTAGTTTTGGAGTTTTGGGTGACTGGGGATTCGTATGTTTAGGGTCGAGGCTGAACCCTTATGGCATTTTGGGTTGGTAGTTGGCTTGGATGGCGGGGTGGTGGTTTCTGGATGGATTTGTCTCCCTGTCTTTGGCTGGTTGGGTCTCGTTTTGACCATCTTTAGGGTGGTTTTTGGTAGTGGTGGTTGGGATGGGTTTGCTGGTAATCAATGGTAGAAGCTTTCCTGCGTTTGCAGATGGTTGTACCTTTTTTAATCTAATATATAAATCAATCTTGTAAATAAAAAAAAAATCAAATTTTAATCAATTTTTTAGTTTAAATTCTAAAAAATATTCAATTAATTAGTTGTATTATTTGTTATTGTTTAAATTATGATATAATTGGTTTTTATTTTATGATTATAAATAAGGTTTTTATTTTAGGTAATGCATAAACAATAATGTGATCATCTTAGATCTAAAACATAAATCAAAAGGTATAGATATATAATTTTCAAAATTACATCTATATTTGATCTTTAATAAAAACATAAACTAATATAATTTAATTAACAACAATCTAAATCCCAGCCCTACTATTAACCCCAATCTTAAGCCTAAAAATAACCCTATGTGGAAACTTATCCTAATTGAACCTTAACCCTGATTTAGACCAAACCCTAACCTTAACCCTAACCCTAATTGAACCCTAACCCTAATTAAACTCTAGCCCTAATTGAACCCCAACCCTAACCTAAACCCTATTTGTTCCTAACCCTAGTATCTCACAAATATAGGATCGAGACCTTGCCAACTCTGGTAAACTTTATTGGATAGTGATAAAAGCTACCTTATCTTTCATTAAGGTAGAAAATTTTTGTTATACAACATGGCCCTTGAAAATTGGAGATAGGCACTACAAAAAGAATATAAAAACTAATGAAAATGGTCAGTGGTATTGTGGAAGATGTGATAAAACTTTCCCTGAATGTGACTATAAATATATACTTCAATGCAAAGTGCAAGACCATACTTAATTCACTTGGATTACAACTTTTGAAGAAGTGGCAGATGAAATTATGGGTGTTACAACAAAAGAATTGAACATTTTGAAGCATGAAAAACAAGATGATGTTAAGTTTTCACACATTATACAAAAGGTCCTTTTCAACAAATACATATTTAAACTTCAAGTGAAAAAAGAGACTTATAATGATGAACAAAGGATTAAATGCACAGTCATAAAAACAACAAAGTTTGATTATTCATCTAAGAGCAAAGCTTTATTAGACTCAATTGCAAAGCTATAGGTTTCATAACATTCAAATGCTTGAATGTATATAATGTTAACAATGTATTCAAACATTTGAAAAAAAAATAGTGGATATATCTAAGTTAGTTAATGCCATTTTGTCATGTATACTTCTTTGATGTTGTCAATACTAAATCTAATGATTGATGAACATTTATGCTTTTAAATTTATTGTTCTTGGTTGATTGTTGTTATAGACAAGTTGGTATGATTTCAAATTTGAATGTGTACCCTTATATATGGGAATTGAGGATAAACAATGACACAAACAATAATGAAATAAAATTGATTAAGCTCCAAATTCATATTCATGAAATGTAAGCATTTTTCAAGTCAATAGGCATCTTGATATAGATAACTCTCGGCGTGTTTTACATATATTATTAATTAATATAGGTATGCTAGTTAATTAAATTATTAACTATATTTTTATTTGTATTATATATTGAATTGTTAAAAGATGTAAAAATCTTAATACTAAATATATAGGAAAATGGTTAAAAAATTACATATTTTTCAAAAAATAAAATATAGTGTAATTTAAAATACAAATTATATAATTCTTATAATATTTATATTATTATTTATTGAATATTTTATAGAATTTAAACTAAAAAATTAGCATCCCCCTCTCGCTTTCCCTCTCTCCCCCTCTCTACATATATCTCCCTCTTCCCCATCTTCTATCTCTCCCTCCTCTACATATCTCTCTCCTTTCTCCCTCCCTCTCTCTATCTCTCCCCATCTCTCCCTGATCTCTTGCTCCCTCCCTATACCCCTATCTATCTTCATATCTCAACCCATTTGTCCCTTTATCTTCCCATATATCTCTTACACTCATGTCTTCTTCCCATTTCATCTATCTCTCCCTTCTTTTCTCTCATTCCCCCTATTTCTATCTCTCTCTCTCCACTTCTATTTGTTCTTTATTTACCATTCTCCTCTTTCTCTCCCCCTCTCTATATCTCCCCATATCTCTATCTTTCCATCTCTCTCTCTATATATATATATATATCCCCATCTCCCTCTCTATCTCTATATATTTATTTCTCCCTCTATCTCTCTCTCTTATATCTCTCTCTATTTTTATCCCTTTCCTCTCTCCTCATTCTATATTCTATCTCTACCTCTATCTATAGGGAGAGATACAAAGGTGAAGCATTGGACCTTCCCAAAGATCCACCAATCAAAACTACTCCCAACTATTTTGAGCATTTAAGTGCATATTGTATGCTAGATTAGGAGGCATGTATCAAAGCTCATATTTATTGATGCAAAATAGGTCCAAAGTCACAAATTTGACCCTAACTCTATTTGGAATCTAACCCTTAACCTAATTGAACACTAAATCTAATTGTAATTGACCACTAAGCATAATTGAATTCTACCCCTAACCCTAACCCTAACTCTAACTAAACCCTAAACCTAACTCTAATCAAACCCTAACCCAAACCTACTTGATTCATAATAACCCTCCCAACCCTAATTGAACTTTAAAACTAACCTTAATTAAGTATTAACCCTAATTGAACATTTATTGAATAGTAGTCCTAATTGTATCATAACCCTAACTTTGAACTACAGTTGAACTCTAATCCTAACCCTAACACTAATTCTTATCCTAATTGAACCTTAACCCCAACCCTAACCTTAACCTTGACCCTATTTGAACTCTTATTGAATTCATAACCTTAATTAAACCCCAACCTCATCCTCAATCCTAACCCAAATTAAATTAATTGAACCCTAAACCTAACCTAAGGAACACTTTGGTCCTAATTGAACTCTAACTTTTGAGTTGAAAATATTAAAGTGCCTTGATTTTTCCCATTCATAGTCATTTATCATTCAATTCCTAATAGAACTCCAAAAATTTATACTTTTATAATGTTTTAATACACACCTAATATTAAGGGTTTAGAGTTTAAGGGTTAAGGGTTTAGGTTAAGGGGAGAGAGAGAGAGGAGTGAGTGGAGTGACCCATTTACATATTATTCTTTTATTCTTCGTCAATTAAATATTTAGTTACCCATTTAAGTTAGCAGAAATGACCCAATAATTTAATATAATGGACTACTCATATAATACCTTACATTATGGAGCTCAATTCTCTGATATATTACTACTTATCAAATCCTTTGTAAATAATTGTAAAAATTATAACTCCATTTAAGCATTTAATTGATTTCCTTGAATCAAAGCAAAAACATAGACACACAATTGAACAAAATTCTCAAAAGAAAATGACAACATCATTAACATTTCATTCAAAATTCACTCAAATCCACATATGGAGAAAAATATATTAGAATTATATGTTTATTCATGCTTATAAGTCATATCTGCATACAATTTAAGATAATTTGCATATATTCATCCAAAACTCAAAACAGGCTATCTATTCTATTCCGTTCGCTTGGGGTTTTAACAGCCAATGGCACCACATATATCACGTCCTCATCAGAGGACAGATATCTTTCTACCCATATATTCAACTCAAAACCTAGCTAGAGCTTTCATCAGTTCTCTCCCTACAAATGAGCATTGAATTCCCTTTTATATGACAAGGGAGCAACAAGCTTTGAGCTCAAATGTAATTTCCCCACAAATTTTCATTTGAACAAAATCTCCATTACATTTGACTTTCATTTCAAAACTTCCCACACGTTGAATCTGCATGCAAAACACAGTGCATAAACTGGGAAAAGCTAAAAGAAAAGGGAACACAAATTGTCATCAAAATCCCCTTTGTCGCTATCCACGCAAAAATCTAGGCAACCAAATTGCCACGAAGGCACCACAACAACTTCTTATTTACCCGCCACCTTGCCCTTACCAACACTTAGACCCCAGTATACATGCCTGCTTCTAGTTGATGCCCAATATGGTAGACCCTCAGCCTCCTCTTCTTTCTTGTCTTTGCCCAATACGGTTCTAGTCCTTCCGCTTGAGGTTTTAACAACCAATGGCACCACAAATATCACTTCCTCATCAGAGGGAAGACCATGATTGAAGCGAGCTAAATACCAATAGTAGTTAGATTCGGTCTCAGTTACATCATCAGAAGTGTTGCTCATAAGGTCAATGGGCGAGTGTTGGAATCCAGAAGAGCCATGCCCATACCTTATTTTCCTTCCGACACTAGTAATAGAGCACACCGACTGCTTGCCTTTGTCATCTACCAGTTGAGCAACAACTTCCTGGAATTGCAACCTTCTATTGCATCTAGTGGGCACAAGCCTGGGCTTGTCAACCAAAGCACCTTCCTGAATAGTAGGACCGAGCTTTTGTGAGCTCAAACGAACAGACCTCCTTACTGACTTACTCATTTTCTCTTATCAGACAAGCACTCAAACTTGATTAGACTCAGCCCACAAAGTGCTTTAACTGCTACAAGAATGACACTATTAGCAGTTAATTCCTCTTGTTTTTATTGTGTGAGGTAATGGTAACCTTCATCAATGTTTAGTAAAAATGCATGTGCAAACATGGCAATTTGGCGGCATATGTACTATCACCATTTAACTAGAGCTGCATAAGAATCCACAGATCGCCCTTCATGATTTCCAACAACATCTTCACATAGATTGAGATTGACGTGACTACACAAGCAAGGAATAATTCATTAATGCTTCACCAGTTGTACGATAAAATGACCACCATGTGCCATTTTCCAACTTTGAATACTGCCCGCTAATCTCCTGAAGAGTTGGCAGATCAAATGGTTTATCTTGGGCTAACTCGGTTTGACATCCAATGAAGCATCGTTCACCTTCCTCATAACCAATAACATTAATCCATGTCAGCAGGTCCTATGCACTTTTCAAACTGAACAGCTAGAGCTACGCATCGCAATCTCATTGACCTCGTGGCTTTTAACCAACCTTCATCTTCCTCCTGCAAGCTAGTAGGGAACAACAGAGATTTACATTAGCTTTTGATCTTGGTTGTCGATCTAAAACCATGGGTTATGAGCTCAATAGTGGAGATTGGGCCCCACATTCCATACAGGACACACATCTTCCTTTTGTTGACCTCGCACCAAATAACAAGGCAACACCTTAGGTTTGCGAGTTGGTGGGGTACGATTGAGATCTTCTCCCATATCTTTGAATCTAAAAAACCTACACATTGCACGGTTAGTATTTAATGAAAGGCTTTGGCTAAGCCGTCAGCGACATGACCACTGGGGTTAATGGCTTAGGCTTACATCACCAGATTAAAATTAAAACCCAACTTTGATTTTAATACTTTATTTCCTCCCCAGGGTTTTATTTCCTAAGTCTCGGTTGGCCCCATGTTTCATCTTTTAAAAAATAACTTATGTTGTTTGTGTCTGCCTAGTAATGCCCACTTCTCCTTTTAATGAATGTTTTATTTTGCAAGGGTTGATTTAGTGTTGTCATTGATCTATTTCCTACAAATATCAACTGTGCTTGCCATCCCGTGATCGGGAATTGAAGGATTGCGAAATCACGAGTAGGTGCCACGTGTCCTATCCAGGGGATCAATTTTGTGTTATCGCTGACCAACTACCATTTGATCTGAGTCATTCCCCACCATCCTACGATGGTTCTTGGGTTGATTTCAAAATCACGGGCGAGTGCCACGTGTCTCATCTGATGAAGCCTAAAGAGTAAAGGAAACACTAGCCGACTTTAAATGTATTAAGGGCCGGATTACTAAAGTGTTCTCGAGATGCACATGTTCTAAATTGACGGATATGTTATAATCTCACTGGAAAAGCTGCTCGAAGGTTAACAACATGGCTGGCAACTATGTTAAAGGAACGAGATCATTGATGCTCAAGATCAATGGTTGCCCACCATCGCACGATCAAAAGTTTTAGGATTGCGATATCATGGGCAACCGCCACGTGGACTTCCTTCATAGTGTATGGTAAGGTGGGCCCCTTACTGTCATGTTGGAAATTGTGTCAACTTGTTTTGAAGGTGGCCATTGATGATTTGATCAAGTTGAAGAATCAACAACTCGAATTTAAATCTGCATCAAATATGGTTGGAGTCATTTGTGCAGCGCGAAATTGAGCTTTAATGGTGGATGAGACACTTGCTAGCATAATTTGATAGACAATAAAATCAATTTTCCTGCTTGGTCTGTATCACAAATCATTCAACTATTTTGCAGAGCAGTTTCAGAGCCGAAGGTAGAATTGCGAGTTTCTATAGCCAGAATTTGGGAGTTCTACGAACAAAGCCGTGAGTTTATTTTCTGTGCCTCCCGGTCATTTTGTATTTGAATTTGGGAAAGGATTAGCTGGATGTGTTGTGAGATTGTTGATGAATGTGTTAGGGTTATAGTTTAATTATAGTTGTGATAAATTGCAGTGTTTTGTCCTATAATTTTCTATCTCTGGTTAGTCCTAGCTATCTGAATTATAACATTGTAAAGAAGCCCTAGTTTGTCTGAGATGGCACCACCCAAGCAACATTCTGGCCAGACTGAATATTTGAAATGAAACTTATATGATGATTTCCCAGATCAATTTCCCTTGTCAAAAAATGATAGGAGGAAGGGATTGGTCCCAATGTGAGGGAAAATCCTGGGGGAAGGGTTAGTGTATAATTTCTCCAACATTGTCAATGCTAGGGTTCCCCTCATTGGCTTGGAATTGTTCATATTGTGGTACAAATAGAGGAATTTTCCTCACCCTTTTCCAAATGGATGGATGTATTAGATGGGGAAGTTGGTGGCACCAAATGTATTCCCTGATGCAGACCTACTTAGGATAGTGGTTGCAAGATATGACCCTGTTACACAAATAATCAGGGACAATGATGGAAAGGTTCTATTGAGCATTAACAGAGAAGAGGTCCAACATATTTTTGACTTGAGTGAACTGAGTGAAGACTTGGTTCCTATCAACCTTGAGGAAATGAAGCAGGAGTATGCAAAGCTGAAATCTCTTTTTAGAGCAAGGTTGCTTCCACCTCATCTGGCTAGGGCAGGAGGTTCAAAATTTCATATCAGCCCAAGTGACTAGGAACCTTTCAAATTAAATTATTTTGCAAACCATTTCTTGGCCACTTTCTATTCTTTATGTCATATTTTGGGTTTCAGTCCTGGTACGGTAATTCCCATTGCTTATATGTTCATGGGGGTGCAAATACAACACCCCAACTTTTCTGTGACCTATGACTTCACTTCTTTCTTGGTTGAGAGGATGCATGAAGTGCTGTCAAAGCTGCAAAACAATGATACCAACACTCAATTCTTTTGGTATTCTACACTAATGCATATTTTTTTTTTAAGAACGCTTACTTTTTCTCTGAGAAGATGAAATTAAGGCAATCAATTGATGGAGAAAGATTGCCAGTATAGATATGGGCTATAGATTTATCTTGTAATAAGGAAAGAACTAGTTATGTGCAATTTGATAATTGTTTTGCTTCTAGATTAAGGGCTAGATTAATGGTGAATATACCTAGGATCCCTAAGGAATTACATGATTTCCTCAGGCCAAAGGAGAGGAAGCTAGAATTGAAGGTTTACCATAACTGGGGTGACATTATCCCATACCCAGTCAGCACTGTCTTGAGAGTATATGGTTTTTAGGGAGCCCCTCATATACTACCATACAATGTGCCACCAAGAGTGGGATTTGCAGAAGTTATGTGGCAGATAGGTTGTATTCATGAGAAAAACCTCACTGGAAGGGGTAAGGGAACATTTTTCCCAGATTATACAGTGGTGTTTGATTTTGCATTTTCAAAGGGAGGCTAGATGCATTTTGATAATTTCTTTAATGATTACCATTTGAGGTGTGGACCAAAGCGGCAACATGATCCTGAGGGTTTCTTTGCTCTTTTCAAACAAAGAATAAAAGCTAAAAAATTTGTGCATGAGTTTAATTTCCCTGAAGACTTGATTAGAAATGAATTTGATTTGAATAGATAAGAGTTGAACAAGGAGAAATGGATAGCTTATTGTAAGCTACTAGATGTTGTGCACAAAATAGATCCGAAATATGATCCACTGTTGGAGTTTAGTCCCCACAATAATAAAATTGATTTTCTAATGGGAAACTTCAAGGAAATTATGGGCACATTGAGGACAAAAAAGGTAAATTTAAAATTGAGTCTAGGTGTACAAGAGCAAGGTGCCAAACCAATTGAAACAAGGCCAACATACCAGCCTACGGAAAGGTGGCCCATTTACAGGAGGAAAAAGGATAGTAGCAGTGATGAAGAAGAAGTGGACAGAAAAGGAAAACAAATTATGAAAGTGCCTCCACAACTAAGTCCAAAATTCAAAGTTCCTAGGGCAATCAAAATTATTGATTTAAAATCATCACCGAAAGACAATCCCTTATCACCACCATTCGAGCCAAGCCCTAAGAGGCAAATAATTGATCAACCACAGGAGGATTTGATGGATGAGATTATTGTTACTGATCAAGACATGGAAGTTGGTATGCTTTCCCCTCCTAGGCCAGCTGAATTAGTTTTATCTGATTTAGATATGAAAGGTAAAAGTGTACAAGATGCAAGAATGGAGGCATGCAAGGAGTTTCTAGATGACAATACATTTGTATAAACTCCTGTATTCTTGCAATTGGTATGGAGGATGAAGTTTGAAGAGTATCAAGATAAATGTAGGAAGAGAAGAGGACTAAGGCCTGACAAGTCAAACCAGAAGAATGATGAGGAGGTAAAAGATGAATTAATGGAAGAATTCAAGAACATCACTCCTGAAGAAGGAAGAAAACTGGTGAGTCAGGCTAGTGTATTAATTCTGCCTGAATGGGACATTGCAGATGCAGTAGCCTTTAATGTTATTATGAAGTCTAAGAATCCCTTTCAAGACTCTGAAGAAGAGGTCAAGGAAGCATTGCAAAACTTTGCTTTCAGTGAGAAATATGAAACTCTGGCAATTTGGGCATTGGCCCCACAAGGGAGAAAATTGGATGTTTCTAATATTAATCCAAATTTCAAGGGAGGATTGATAATAAAGAGAGCTTCAGAGACCTCAACCACTAAGGCCACTAATTTGACTGTGAATGTGGCCAAATTGTCCCAAAAGACTACTGAAAGGGAGGAAGCTGAAAGGAAGAGCTTAATGGAAAAATATAACCTTTTGATTGAGGAGTATAGAACCATGCAGCAGAAAAATGTTGAGTTGAAAACTGAAGTGGAGAGGTTTAGGTATAAGTAGATTGGGGAGACATCAAGTACTCTAGGAACCAATACATTACCTTCCACAGCAGGGTCAGTGCCTCCTGCTTCTCCAATTGTTTCCACACCAGGATCTCCCAGTCAGAATCTTGTCCTCACCCTTTCTTTAGATGAAGTTGAAGAAGAAACAGAGTGCTCTGTCGATCCTACAAAGAAGCGGCTCTTGCAAAAAATTGATGAATTGCAAGCATCATTAATGAAAAGTGACGAGGGATCTCTCTTAAAGCAAAAAGAAATTGTTACTACTGTTTTGAGGCATTTAAATGAAAAGGTTGATAGAAAATTTCTATCTATACATTCTTTATATTTTTTGTTGTTAGCAACAATAAAGAATATTGATAGGGATCAGGAAGTAGCGATACCAATAATTGAAAATTGGATCCCTAGGGCTAGTGATATGGATATCATGTATAAGGCCTCAAGGTTTGATATAAATAATAGGCCCCAATCATTAAAGCCTACTCATGTGTTAGTAAAATTATTGCAAGGTTTTTAGACCTTACCAGATGACTTGAGTAGGAAGATTAGGGAACTGGTGAAGAATTTCAATGATTGGGGTAACACATTGTTACCTGATATAATTGATGAGCAGGGGAAAATCAGGTCATTTCAACAATGGCAGGCTCAAGCAAGTGAGCCCATCAATGATCAAATCAATTCAATTTGTGATGACTCAGACTATGATTTGTTGGTGAGTTGTATGGACAAAATCATTAGTACCAGCTCATTTTTGGAATCTTTTGAAAGGGATACGAATCAAGTAGCAGTAAAATACACACCTTATAATACCAAGGTGGATGAGGTAATTAATTTTGATTGGTTGACTGATGATGAGTACTAGAATTGGGTAACTAAATATTTGACTGGGGAGGAGTAAAAGGAGTGAACTACTAACAGGTGGAAGATCAGATGTTGCGGTTGCAACGGTTCCAGTTTTGTGTTAACGGCTTTCTCGGTGCAGTTTTCTTGTGGTTTTTTGCATCAACGTTCCTCAACTGATATGATGAACAAGAATATTTTTCAAGGTGGTGGTTGTTGTAACAAATTTTGAATATCACCAGGTGCTCCAATTGACTGGTGATAGGTGTACTTTCTGGCCCGGTGCTTGTTTGCTCCTTCATTTTCTATAAGAAGGATTTCAAGGCCAGAAGTACGGGTTAGCAAGTTAGATAATTTTTGTCAAGTTTAGGTGAAGTTGCAGAGCGAATTGTAAAGTCTGATGGTTTTAGGAAATACAATTTAGGTTTTGAGTCATTCTGTAATAGGTTTTGAGTTCATAGAGATTTAATGTTGTATAACAATACTAGCATTTGAGTTGAAATGAAAATTCGAGCTCTGTCTCTCCATTGTACATGCACATCTGAACTTTGAATGAAATAACTAAGGGTTGTTTTATCCATCTCACTGTTGTGGTGTGTATGATTTTATTTTCGCTTTAATTCAATGAATTAATCAAAATGCTTGAATGGGATTATAGGCGGATATGTGCTGTATAATGATTTGATAAGTAGTCCTGGGTTAGAATGCATACTGATGAAATTGTAATGTAATATTGTCAGGGATCTTATATGTGATGTATTAAATCTATTATAAACCTCTAGATGCTTATGAATTTGACTCCTGCAATAGATATATGACACTAATCTAAGTTGTAATTATTAGTGTAGTTCAGTATTTGTTTGTCTTTGCCTAGAGCTTGCTACAAATTGGAAATCATTGACTATCTTATACAATGGATTGTGTTTAGTTATCTCACACTCCAAATAGTTGATATTGTCTATGAACAACCAATTCTAGTTGATATTATCTTATTGTGTTGAGCTATTAAGTGAGATCATCTGCTATTGTTAATGTTGTTTATAATAATGGTGCAGAGGTTGTAAACATATTAAGGGATCACCCTCTGGGTCTTGCAGAGCCCGACGTGTAGGAGGGTTTTAAAGTCCTCGTCAGTTGGTCCAGGTCCTTCGAGCTGCCTTCGATTGGAATTGGCAATTCCATAGGTAGATTAGAAGACAAACATGGTTACATTGTAAAAAGAACCAACATACATGTCAACAATTGAACAACCACCTCTACAACTGACTTTTTAATCTTTTATGATCACATGAAACATAAAACACACTAATTTCAAGGTTGTTAACATCACTATTGAAATGTTTTAATTTTTTGACCTTTCAAACATGAAAAAGTACATCATTAAATTAATTATGTAATGGCATAAAAATTAAAAACATCATGAATTAATTATGTAACCACATAAGTCAAATATAATTCTATCAAGAAATTAATATCAAATAGATAATATAATCGCATAACTTATACATTTCAATGTCATTGATCTTCTTCTTCATCCAACTTTGTCTGTATCATCCGATCGACATTGTAAGGATTGGTCATATTATCATCATCTTCATCGATATCAATTTCGATAATGTCATCATCCACACAGATATCATCTTCATGAACATTAACTCCTACATCATCATGATCTAGTTCCTCCTCTTCGACATCTTCATTAGGGACATCATCAACTAACTGTTGATCCTGATCATCATCTACATCATATTCTAGTTCTTCAGTATCTTCTTCTTCCACCACATTATACTTTACCGGGCTTCCTCTTGGATCATGTCTAACAACAAATGACCAACCCAGTTTACCTAACCTTTGAGTAAAATACTTGCTCACATTGGCTTGGAAGAACATAGGGCTCATTTCCAGCTCACTCGATCAACCTTGTATTAACCATGGTAAATCCATTATCATGTTCAATAACAGTTCTCTCAGGATCATTTTCATTTAATTGTAGCCTGTACCATAGGACGACGAACATAATTAATCTAAAGGACTTAAATTCACACTAAAGTATATCATCCAAAATCCCATAGTATCGATTTTCTGGGACTTCTAGATGTATGTCGTTTCTAGATGAAACATTATTCACCTGAAAGACTGCAATTATACCAGAATAACAAGTTTTCTTCATATCATCCAACATTTTGATTCAGAATTTATGACCATTGCACCACATAGCCTTATGGTGTTTCACCTACAATATGTCAAACATGTAAAAATTATTGCAATATCGTCAATTGATAAACATATTTATTCTTGGCCGAATGTATACAAAGAAAACAATCGCAACATATATATATATATATATATATATACATCAATATACTTGAAAATAATTAAATAATATGGGTGATTAATATATTTATATGTCCCTGTTTATCTCTTAAACTATATGCTAAATCAATTTCCCTTTGTGTAATATTGGAATCTTCATTACGATGAGCTTCTTTAACCAATGAAGCCACACCTTCCCATGTTAATGCACGACCAGATTGTTGACATCGTTCAATCCATACCGTCATCCAATCAAGATTGTTGGTGACGTACAAATGTAGTGCATCCCACTCTTGACCAACTATATCAAAAAAAATTGAAATTCACAAATGACATATAATTAGTTAAATACCACAGTATATGACCTTAATTTATAATTGATGTATATTGAAGATTAAAAATCAAATAAGTACAATATACATAAAAACCATATGTAAAATGTATTCCAATTAATCTCCATGACCATCTTATAATTACCTCTCACTTTCCTCAATCTACCTTTCCCCATCAGGTACTCCCCTTTGAATTTGTTAATGGAGTTAGGATCCCAAATGCGATCTACATGGATCTTTGTTGCAAACTTAGGAAGATATTCACTAATGTACATCATGGTCCGGTATACCATATATCCCTTCACCATAGAACCCTTAGGATGTCCTCTTTTTCTAACCAAAGCCTTCAAAAATTTTAAGTGTCTCTCAACCATCCACATTGACCTTGCGTGTACAATTCAATCTCCTCAACTTGGTGTATGAGGTAGTGTTCTTGTGCATTGAAAAATGTTGAAAGTAGACACTTTTGCATTTCACACATTTGACGAGGAATTTTTCTCTTCCAAGAATTTATATCTTCTTTATGAATTTTTTTAGATGACAGCCATCTACAAGTGATTCAAGGCACAAATATATTAACGAGATTTAACAAAAATATACAGTATATTACATAACAAGTAAAACAAACGACAATTATAAGATTTATACAACGAATTGAAAAAATCTCGCTACTTACCTCATGTATTTTCCAAGATCATATATAACTTGCTTGAAAGTGTTGTCAAAGTTGTCTAGGAGAGATAGAGGTAGAATGTACTGCAACAATTATAAAATGATCTTTTCATTATTTTTCCAAAAGTAGTAAACACAATACACTAAAAAGTACATGCATTATACAAGTGTATATAATATACCAGAATAATTACCTTAATGAAGGTATGTCAATCATGTGTTTTCATCCTTGACCCAAATTCACCTTTTTTTGTTATTACATTGTTTATGTTCGCAGCAACTCCTGTGGGAAATCAAATTTTTTGTATGACTTCTTTTATAGCATCATTGTTGCTCGCGAATGCATGAAGGGCACTTATATTAATTTGGTCTCCATCACTATTTAATTGGAGAAATGACATTTTTCATTGCATGATTGGCTTCCTCAATGTCAATACTACAAATTTTGATGTACTTTTTTTCTTGGTCATGCCTTCCATCCAATATTTTCCAT
>VDFB02194611.1:0-17481 GCA_007258455.2 Sequoia sempervirens | reverse complement strand
GGAAATAGTTAAAAATGAGCTCCAAAAATTGCTTGATGCTAGTTTTATCTACCCCATTTCAGATAGTCAGTGGGTATCGCCATTGGTGATTATTCCTAAAAAAGGAGGAAAATGGAGAGTTTGTGTAGACTACAGGGAGCTAAACACAACAACTAAAAATGATCACTTTCCACTGCCATTTGTTGACCAAGTACTAGACTCATTGTCTGGTAAAAAGTATTTCTCCTTTTTGGATGGATATAGTGGGTATAATCAAATTAGAATTACCCCTGAGGATCAAGACAAAACAACTTTTACCAGTCCATGGGGCACTTTTGCCTACTCTGTCTTACCTTTTGGACTGTGTAATGCACCTGCAACATTTCAAAGGGTAGTGATCGCATTTTTGCTAACATTTCATGATTCTATGGAGATGGATGACTTCACTTACTTATGGAGTTACTACAAAGTAGCATTAGCCAATTTGGAGAAAGTGTTGAAAAGATGTAAGGAGCAAAATTTGTCTTGAATAGTGAGAAGTGTTTTATGATGATACAAGAGGGAATTGGTTTTAGGCCATCATATCTCCCAAGCAGAATTCAAGTTGATCCCGCAAAAATTGAAGTTATTCTAACTTTGCCAACACCTATGAAACAAAAGGATGTGTTAGAAGCTTCCTTAGGACATGCCGGATATTATAGAAGATTTATCAAAGATTTCTGCAGCAAAATAGTCAGTCCATTATATGCCTTCTTGACTAAGGATTCTAAATTTAACTGGACTGAGGCCTGTGATAAATCTTTCCTACAGCTTAAGAACTTACTTACTCAGGCACCTATTTTTTAAGGACTGAAGTGGAGTCTACCCTTTCATATACACACAAATACTTTTGATTATGCCATAGGGGCAATTTTAGGACAGAAAGAGAATTCCATAGAGCATGCCATATATTTCATTAGCAAAAACCTTCAAGGCCCTAAATTAAACTATACAGTCACAGAGAAAGAATTGCTAGCAGTTGTGTATGCCTTGAACAAGTTTTGACATTATGTCACTGGTTACCAAATATTTGTCCATATCAATCATGCAGCAATAATGTACTTCATGAATAAGTCTGCCATATCTGGCAGATTAGCAAGATGACTCCTATTGTTGCAGGAATTTGATATCACAGTTATTGATAAGCCAGGCCAACCTAATGTGGTGGTTAATTTCTTGTCCAAACTTCAAACAACTACACCTCTCACCCCTGAGGTAATTGATGATAGCTTTCCCAATGAACATCTGTTTTCTATTACTACTCAAACTCCATGGTATGCAGATATTGCAAATTATTTGGCAGCCAACAAGATCCTAGATCACTTCTCACCAAAGGAAAGGAAATTGTTGGTTGAGAAAAGTTTTAACTTTTCATGGATTGCAGACTGTTTATTCTACACAGGACCTGACCAAGTCATGAGAAGGTGTGTTAGGGAAGATGAAACCTATGAAATTTTGCATGCCTGTCATGATGAGCCATGTGGTGGCCACTTTGCAGCTAAGAGAACATCTATGAAAGTGCTTGCTACTGGATACTATTGGCCCACACTACACAAAGATGTTGCAGCCTACACCAGAAAATGTGATAGATGTCAACGCATGGGGAGACCAACAAGGTTTGATGAAATGCCCCTATATCCTCAAGTGGTAGTTAGTCCCTTTGAAAAATGGAGCATGGATTTTGTTGGACCTATTAATCCTCCATCCAATGGGAAATCATACATTTTGTTTTGCACTGATTATGTAACCAATGGAAGTGAAAGCAATGAAACATGCTCGGCATAGCCAAAGTTTTGAGTTCCCCGTGATGAACAGATTTTACTCTGCTTAGAGTCCCAAGGAACTTGTTACTGATCAAGGAGCTCACTTACATCAAACTTAATCACTATATTGATGAATGATTACAAGATCAGGCACATAAAATCTAGCCCCTATCACCCTCAAGCCAATGGTCAGGCAGAGGTTACCAACAAAGAAATTGAGGCAATCCTTACTAAGATAGTACAATTACACAAGAGGGATTGGAGTAGTCACCTTCTTGAATCAATCTGGGCCTATAGGACAACATGGAAAACAACTACAGGGTTTACTCCTTTTAAGTTACTTTATGGCAAGACTGCCATGTTGCCAATTGAGTTTGAGCATAAGACCTTAAGGACTGCTCTCCAGCTTAACATTGATATTTTAGAAGCTCAAAAGGAACACCTCCTGCAACTAAATGCATTGGATGAGATGAGGAAAGCTGCCTTGCAGCATACTGAAGCTATCCAACAGCAAAGAAAAAAATGGCATGACCACCATATCAGAACTAAGCAATTCTCTGCCAGTGATTGGGCGCTGCTCTATGACTCCAAGTACAAGGAAAATCAAGGTAAACTCACCACAAGATGGCTTGGTCCTTATGAAATAGAAAATGTGTTGATAATGGTTTAGTTCAGTTAGCTATAATAGATCATGTCCGATTCAAGCTACCGGTTAATGGACACCGTCTTAGGTTGTATCATAAGCCAACATCCAAAGAAGAATTTATGAAGCAGTTTGTTTCGAATGCGACCACTGATCTTCCTGCAACAAAAGGCTTCGACCTTTCTTTTGGAACATCTCTTTAAAATTCCACGCTTGTACGCCCATAACAAAGGTTTCCTCTTTTGCTGATGCCACTTTTCTTCGCTTCATCCATCACTACCATTCATTCCTCTTTTTCTTCCATCGCTATCCATCTTGTCAGATCAGCTCTCATTTATGGTTTTAATTCACCGGGGTCATTTCGTTGAGTTGTGGATCATTCAAACATGTACACGATTTGTTCCGCTGCACTTATATCTTTTATTGTCACATCGTTTATTTATTTCATTTATTCATTAATTGCTATGTAGATATCAGTCATTTTTGCCTGATCTTCGCCTATCCTTTCGCAAATGTGTGGACACATGTCAAATTTTAAGTAGGGGGCGAGATAATCCATTTTCAAACTTTTTCTTATGCCATTGTCACAACTGTTAAGATATTTTTATTTTCTTGTACTTTCCAAATATGACTGCGTGTTTTTATCCTAAACAATAATTAACTGCTTGATTTGGGTAGTTGGTAACAATTATTTCATGCAAATATTCTTTGAGTCATTGTTGGAAAAGTAAAGGAAAGTGACGACAGTGCAGAAAGAAATAGAGCAAAAAAGTTTTTTGAATTTTCAGAAAAGTTTGATTTTTAGGAATCTCAGCTGGGATAATTTGTGAATATGGGTGGCCAATTAGTAAGACATGAGCTTGTAGCTCATGAGCTCTTGACGCAAAATCCTCAAACAGTTCAGGCATTCAACAATTGTGATTGGCTGAATTATTTTTTGAGGTTAGATTCTTTTAATGAGGAAGCTGCAGGCGAGTTTTTGAGAACTCTTTCAGAAGGAGAAGCTACAGTGTGGGGTTTGACAGTAGCCATTACAGAAGAGCGGATTGCAGAAGTAACTGGGCTTCCGACAGTAGGAGAAATTTTTTCTTCAGATGCTGTCTCTGCTAGGGCAGAATTTACAGTACCAATTGATGGACCCTTAGAGGTTTCCAAACAAGGATGCAAACGAGTGTCACTGCCTTTTCCATACTCGGAATATGCCATCCTCATAATCAGGTACTTGACTTGTGAGGGACGCTTTTCCTATTTACATTCCTATCATTTTAAATTATTGAGTCATATGAGGCATGGTTTAGCTGTCAATGTTCCAAATTTTTTGTTAAACCTTTTGAAACAATGTGCCCATGAAACCCAAAGGGGTAGGGAAAAATCTATAGCCCATCATGCCCTCATTAAACTCTTGATTGAGCATTCCCTGAGGGATGTATAACCCCTTTCCTAGTAAGAATTTTTTTCCCAAAAGGGTCTGCAACTTCCATAGCCTCCTAGAGCACTCCCTACACAACCCAAGAAAAAGAAAAAGAGAACAAAATCTACAAGTAGGGAAGCAGAGCAAGAATCATCTACTCCTGCAACACTCAGTCCTGTAGCCTCCACACTAGAACCAACTACCCAAATACAAACCAGGTCTTCTAGTAGAAGAGAAAAAGGAAAAACAAAGGTAGGAGAGTCATCTAGGGCAGAACAAACCCCAGAATTTGACCCTCATGCTTAGAAGTGAAAATGTTCTACTCCACTCTCTCTTGTAGCATCCTCCCCTATAGCAGTTTCTCCTACAGCAATGCCTATTGCCACTACAAGTTCACCATCATCTTCTTCTGTTGAGTTTGAATCCTCTAGGTAAGTTAGAAAGAGGAAAGTAATGAGAGTGCCTCTTGCAACTGCAATATTTCCAAAAAGAGTTTTAGCAAGGAAACAATGTAAAGTCACCTCAACCTCTGCTCAGCCTAAAATTATAATAATTTCTAAGGACTCTGAAGAATTCAGTCATGATGATTCTCAGAATGTATCTGAGAATGTTACACAAAGCCCATCTATTGTTCTTAGGAAAATACAAAATGAGCCAATGGAAGTTGAGGAACCACATGTTAGTATTAATGAAAGGGGAATGCAAAATCTTGATGACTTGGCTGAGGTAGCTAGGAAAATTTAAGAGGAAGTACAATCCTCTTCTACACAACAACAAGAATTTATCCTGTAGCAAGAGGAAGAACATCTTGAACAATTGGGAGTGTCCAATGAAACCTCCCTTGCAACTTGTCAAGCAATGATTGTTTATAAGAAGACATTTTTGGTTGAATTTTTTGGAATACCTTAGGACCACACTGGAGGAGTCGGTCACATTTCAAACCTTGAGTTTTGCCACTTAGCCAAAGAGGCCCGAAATTCATCAAAGTCTTTGGGAAGAAAGAAAAGTGAAAAGAAATTGAAAGGAAAAAATAGGAAATTTAGGAAATGAAAGAGAAAATGGATGAAATGATGAAGGTAACTGGTAAAATCATGGAATGTAGACCACCACCTAGGGTATATGTCATGTGCCTTAAAGAGCAATTCCTTTGGTTTCAATTGATGAGAATTTCAAGGAATTTAGATCCTATTATTCATATAGCCAAGGAATTTTATGATGCATATCAAGTAGCCCCTAGTTGGCTGAAAAATTATTTATGTGAATTTTATTTGCATGGTTTGATAATTCCCTCTAAAATAGAGTGGAATCCACTTCTTTACATTGGTGATATTCGTTTGAGGTCACTCATGTCTTGGGCGGCCAATGAAACTAATTATGGTAGAAAGTTAGAAGCTTATGAAGAGGCTGAGAGGAATGAACCTATTCCACTACAACCTAAAAGCTCAGATGCCCATACAATGTTGAAAACTTGGCTTACTACATTGCGTATGGGTTCCATGATCAAACAGAAAGAATAAAAATATTTGATATCAAGAAGCAGGTGTATGAAGAGTTCAAAGGCCAACCATATCTGTTTTGGAAGCTTTCATCTTGCAAAATTGAGACAAGATGGGAGAAACTAACTGTTGGTCTGAGGAAATCTGAGCCTAATAGCCCTCTGAACTTTAAAGCAACCCTTAGAAGGATAGAGAAGTACATGCAGCTTGGTCTTTAGAAGAGGTTTGAGTTATGGTTACCAATAACATTTTGACCTCTAGTTTTGATGTGGCCACTTTACCCTTATTGGGCTACAGATGTTAATGAGAATACAGAAACCCGCAGGTATAAGAGATGGAAAAATTTCAAAGGTTTCTACTACAAATTTGGAACTTCATCACAGGGCCATGCTACTCCTGCTAATTTCAGAGAGACAATCAGGAAGCTTAATGCTAGAGGACCATCATTAGGATAAGTAGGGGGCAAATGATGAGCTCGAAATATGCTCATAAATTGAGTATTATGATGTATTTTTAATACCCTTACTCTTATTGCTAATGGTTGTTTTAACTCTTTGATTAAAGACTTTTTATTTAAAATTAGGATACATCGTTCTATATTCACCGACAACATCTCTATAATCTATATTAATTGCCCTATTTGACCTCCTAAATGGCTGATATAATGCATGTGGTTTTTGAATAACGAAATAGATTTAATATGTGATTAATGAATGTGTATCGTGTTGTTTTCCATGCGTGCTTTCTTTCACTTCTATCACCTTGTGTATCGCAGGTTGTTGAAGGAAGCATGAACGAGTCAAGTGCAACAAATCTTGGCCCTGCAGTAAAGTCCATTTCCAACATGGCGTAAAGGAAGTTGTTCCAGTGAAGACTCTCTGACCGGGTCGTTGGGAAGAAAAATAAATGATCATTAATATAGGAAGAGTGGAATGCTAAATTCTCTCTGAATCGTATTGAACAGATATGCTTTCATTTATGAGAAGTTTGTTCCTCGATTTCAGGATGCACTTATGTCCACATCTTTCTTTGTTAAGTTAGGTAGTTAGTTGCTTTTCTAATATAAATAAGTGTTCCTCTTGCACGAGTGAGCAAGGATAGCATGTAAGAAGTTAGATTATAATGAGAAACAGTGTTTTGTGTTAGTTTTCTTATGAGCAGAACAATCAATGTATATGGTTTCAAGTTTATGAATAAAAGCTAATGAATTTTTGAGTTCAATTCTTGCATAACTGGTTGATGCTTGCTAAGGGGGGACCACTTAGTGAGTATCTGTAGTTAGTTAGTTGTTTATCTTCTATTGATTATAAGTTAGATTTCATTCTATAAGGTTCGATTACCAAACTTCGATCTTATATTGTTCTATGACATCGAGAATCCATCCACATTGTTTGTTCCCTCTGACATAAAGGCGGTTCATAGTTTATCTCTTAGTAATGAGTCGTTATGATTTCTACTTTGATTAAGATGCATTTAAGTTAAAGCATGTTACATTCTGTAGCATAAGTAGAATTCCTTCAAGTATTTAGTTTTGGTAAATCGTGACTGAAATTGGTTCTTAATGCACATACAATGCCGCTCCATTTCAAGTATGCGTTCCCTGGTTTGACAATGTAAATGAACGACCATAAGAAGATGTTAGTCACCTGCTGGAATGTCCAATTCCCAGGTTAGGATTTGTTGTGACTTTTACATCCTTTTGTGGACGCGACCACTGGGGAGTCACCATTAACTCCCACAACATTGTCCCCTTTTTTATCTCTTTTGCTGCCAACAAATGTTGTATTGAGAGAGTTGTTAGAAAATCATTATTGTATTATATAAGAATATTCAATGAATAGAAGCATGGATATAGTAATAAATTTTTGGAAAATATTATACTTACCTTTTCATAGGATGTGTTGATTATTGTTGAACAAAATTTGCATGGATGATGACATTGTTGTGGTTCAATGTAACATGCCAACCCTTCAATGCAGTAAAAAATTCTAAATTTACACCATATGAGTAAGTAAATTAGGTAACAAGTCATTACAATAAAAAATTTCTTTCTTTTATTGCAAATATATGAACAAGATGCCATACAAGATGCCATATCATATTACAATAAACATTTAATTTCATTACAATAACTTCACAAGTTACAACAATACAAGAATACATACATTTACATACATAGCTCCACTAAGCTTTAGAACAAATAGTTGTAAGACGGTCTAGGATCCTTCCTTTCAAATCTTGGTTCTTCTATCACCTGTTGTAGAGGAGAAGCATCACTCAGGTGCTTTTCCACCAACCACAAACTCATAATGTGGTCCCCCGCACATCTATCATTTGATAAATGGCCCTTCCCTTCGATGAAGAGATTGGTAGAGTAACCAATAACAACAACCAACTAAGCATAGTGTTGTGTCCTACATAACTAGAACTTGTAATCCCACAATCTTTGTCTAGCATGTAATATTGGATCACGGTGAACTGACAGTGTAGTCTCGGTAGTCACACAATCTAGAGTGGAGTCTCAGACATTCACACTACTTTGGCCAAAGAGTTCTCATTCAGTACTTCGAATGAAGTCATCTAGGGCGAATTTGACTTAAGACTATCTTAAGCTACACATAGGTATTTCCTTCAATGGATAGTCCATCGTCCCAGAGATAACCTATCACCATATTAATCTACTTGGAATAAACCTACTTAACTAGTAAGTACTCAAGCTTTGTATTTCCTTCAATGGATAGTTCTTCATCCCCGAGACAACCTATCACCATACTTTGAATAACCCTACTTACAAGTAAGTACTCAAACTCCCTCCTATATTGGATTATCTATCCTAAGAGTAAACACAATCTTTCCTAGTTAAATCAATAACTTAGCTAAGTGTACCATATGTTCCTTTCATGTTCAATCATACCTAGTAAATAGTACCTATGATAAACACCCATCTCCTACTATGGAGTACTTAAAAACACATTTATGAGAATAGCATAAAAGATTCAATTTCCTTTTCAAAACACTCTAATTCCTCTAATGCACATACTGGGAGAGACATCTCAACCATGCATACAAGACACATCATTCAAAAGTAAAATAACAAAGAAGAAGAGACCCCCATGCCTGTTAATGCTTATCCAGACAAATGGCAGCAATGCAACCCTTTCCATCAGCAACAAGCTTGATAAACAACTTCTCAAGAATGTCACAAATAAACTATATCTATCAAGTTGATAGCTTACTCCTCTAAAAAATATCTTCCTCACCAACTAAAAAGAACTCACACCCTTTCTCTCTCTAATTGTAAAGTAGAGTATGGCTAGTAATAATGCAGAAATAGGAATTGCAAAAGATGTGTAATCTTGTGGAAGAATGTGTCCCTTTCGAATGAAATGGCTCCACTATTTATAGAGAAACTTGGTCACCTCATAGCCTACAATTTAGGCATGTTAATGGACATCAAGCTCCATGGAAAGCAGCACATGAAACATATCAGAAAGGTGGTGATTTCCTAAGCTAATACTCAACATAATCACCTACAGTTTGACTTGTTTAGTGACAACAATCTAAAGACTTATTCAATTTGCATATGCTTAATTCATATTGCCACAATGAATAGACATCTACAACAACTTAGATTCAAAGGTGGCACCATTTCCATTCTCTTACCTTCTTATTTGGCGTAGTTTAATTACCAAAAGAATCGATCAACTTCCATTTTATGGCAGCAAGTATCCATCGATCCATTTGGAGGATGAATTGACTTGAGTAGATAAATATGTTTGAAAAAGTCAAGGTTGGTCTCACTAATGGCGTCGACCAAGTCACGCTTACCATCAACAACAATACAATGTTATAAATCACATGTCTTTCAAAATGATAATCGATTTTCTCAAATAGTCATAAGCTATTTAATGTTTATCTTGCTTATTGAACTCGAACACAACATACATACATGATGTATGTTATCTATAAGGTTATGTGTTGTAAATATATACAAGCTTCGTCAAAGCATCATTCAATAATCGAGTGTACACATCCAAATTATCATTCCCATTGATATATATATACACACACACACACACACACACACTTCTATAATAAGCGTTAATGCTTATGTATGCATATGTATATACATATAAATACAAACATATATATATATATATATATATATATATATATATATATTCAATGGCAATAGTCAAATGATCTATTTGATATCAAATTATTATGACTTGGTAACTATACACACACACACACATATATATACATATAGTTGTTTCCTCGTGTATCTACCTCTGTGATTATTTCTACTTACATGTACATTTGCTAATGCTCTCATACATGGGTCCATGTATATGTGTGTGTATATATATGCTCATAGACATGCTATGTTTTACATTCATATGAGACGACGCAAAGGTAACCATTCTTTAAGGCCAAAGACACATAAAATCTTAATAACATTTATATATATATATGCATGTTTATACATATGTCGTCATACTCATATGGACATCCCATTATATCCATTATACGCGTATGTCGATATATGTATATATGCATATATCCCAATACTCATTCACCCAAACAGTCAAGCACAATAAAATAAGGTAGGTCTCAAAAGCTCAAACAAATAAACATCACCCAATAATGCACTCAATAGTAAACAAGACCTTTACTATTGTAGATATTTCAAACTAGGGATGACTTACCAACTTCCCACTTCTATGTCTAGACTCAACCAAACTATTGTGGTGTGTGTATGCTCAGATAGTTTACGTTACCTGTTAACTGACCAAGATCTTCTCCCGAGTGATACTTCCCCTCCGCTTGGAGGAATGGAACACATACCTGCATCCACTAACACATGCACACGACAATCAATTGTTCACAACATATGCAGTATACATAAACATATCCAAAGTCAAAATAATAATTCAATAACCATCTATTCACATATCTATAGTATTTCCCCTTGAAATAACATCAACTAAGATAACATCAAATGAAATAACATCACATGCGATAACATTCACATTGATAACATGGTACAAACACAATTTATTCATCTCCATAACTCACATTACATTCACATTTTACCCTTCATAGTAATAGTAAATAGTAATTACACAATTGGGGTGTAACATTCAATGTGAAGCAGCCTCTTGTTCCGAAATCACGTAGTATGAAGATGACAACTGATTTATCTTCAATGTACTCTTCATATGTAGTGTTGTGTAAATTAGGTAGTAACAATTGAACAATGGATTTATCAGTAGAGCAATGTATTGTCTATTTGTTGTCAGCTATTAGGATGGTTTTAAAAAAGGGGAGAAGATATAAGTCACATCATCATTACATCTAGCACAAAAAGCAACTTGTTCTTCCAATGTCCCATAATTTTCAAACTTGTAATTGCACTTTGCACATAATGCATGGAAGGGATTTGACAATGGGTTGGCCACTTTTAAAATTCCATCTATCTCTAACATATATTAAAATAGTATTGTTATGTAGGGAAAAAAATTATATGTAAATTTAGAAATGCAATTTTTTTCAAATGATTACCTCAAATGTTGATTGGAGGAATCTTTTTATCCTTTCCACTGTTCTTTTGTTATCTAGTTTGCAAATATATGTAGATTGAACGGTGCAAAATTTATTGTCTGCTTCTTTCTGTTTTACAACATTTTTGAATAACATTGTTGGAAATTGATTTTCTCGCACCTCATTTTCTATTGCCAAGAACTGTTGTGTCAAACTCTCATGTAACTATATCTGTTTGTTAATGGTGAGAAAATTAATTTTATTTTTTGAATTTTAATGATACAAATAAGAAAACAATAGATGTTAACTAGTTTAGGAGAATAGTTTTAGACATATTTGTAATTGTACTTTGTCCATGTCTAAATCTCCATCTTTGATGTCAATCAAATATTGAGAAGGTGTTCTTTTTGTGGAGATTACCACTACACCCATTGTTCTAATGGGATAATTATTTGTACTTGTAAGCAATTGTTTGATTGTCATGTTTGGTATGAAGTTACATTGTTCACAAAGGTGGGGTATTACTTCAACTGTGCTTGATTCTTGAAAAATGAGTATGCAGTGGCAATCTCCACGATCATAATCTATTTTGTGATCAATTTGAAAATTTGAAAATTTGATATACATATTGCTAATCCTAGAATTATCTTGTTTGCATGTTGTTGTACAAGACGCCAAGTAACATTTAAAGTGATTGTCATTTCAACTTTAGCATCTATCAAGTCAACACAAAGCACTTCACTAGATTTCTTTACTTTATCTAGGTTGGATTTGTATACAACAATTATGTCACCTTCAAAAATATTTCCAGCTTTTTAGGCATTGAGATCTTCAATTGATATGGAATTGAGACTTTTAATTTTTGATCTATAGAGAATTTAATAGAATTGCTTTAAGATTGGAGAATTATTTTGCTGCAACACAATTTTAATTTTTGTGATTGTAATTAAACTTTGCACGATTAAGTTGTATTATTTCTTCATGATGTGTGTAAGCATTTTTCCATGCATTGAAATTGTGTTTCAATGTATTCTCATGTATTGTAAAGGGCACATAGAGTAGTAATTGCTCTTTATAATGATTTTCTAAATCAATATGTTTATTAAAATTGATAAATTGTATAACATTTGGTTTTTTTTTGTTCTATTCTATTGCCATTTTTGTTGTACTCTGAAACAAATTCTGCAAGGCATATGCCTATAATATTTTGAGGACATTTTATATAGTAGTCTATTAAAGAATTACAAATTACATTTTCTGATTCATTTGGTTCTTTTTTTTTTTTTATAGATTTCAAAACAAAAGTGTGATCATTATCAGGTCTTATATCAATGAATATACATTTTCTTGAGCTATAATTGAGTGAAAGTGATAAAACAATGTGATCAGCTTGTGACAAAATTTGTTGTAAATTAAGTAAAGCATTTCTGAGTTTTCTTATCTTTATGACATCAATTTTATTTTGTTGGTGGTATTTATGTATTATTTTAAATGTATATGTCATTGATTTGTCAACCTTTATCATGTAAGAGCTACAATACATTGCTACAACATATGCATTAAGAACAAATTGTGCATCTGTATTTGCTTTCCATAGTTGTGGAATTTTTTTTGCAAAATTATTGTTCCATATTTGTGATGGTTTTCTTTGTAACAGTAGTGTAGGTCTATGTAGTGTTGATCTTATAGCCATTATGTACTTTTCCTCATTGATATCCATTTCATCTAGGAACATTTGAAAAATAGAAGGATATGTCGTAACTTGCTTTTTGCAAGTTGGAAAAGATATTGTTTGTAATTGAAATTATATCTTCGTTCTTCTCTACTAGTGGTTCGAGTATTGTAGTTTTTACCATTGGTGGGAATGGGAAATTGTATTTGCAAGTGGCTTTTTTTTGTTTTCCTATATTGATTTGTATGATGATGCTTGTGTACTATAGCTATATTAGGTTGTAGATGCTCAGTGCTACAAGTAATGTACTTGTCTACAAAATCTATAATATTTGCATTACTATCTTTGCCATAGAAAGGTGCATTTTTTTATCCATAGAAGAAAGTGGTCATGTTCATTTCCATGATTTTGGAATGCAGTTAAAGAGAAATAGCCAAAGACATTCCCAAAGAAAGAATCATATGTAAATATCAACTTTTTTATTGCATTTATTTTATGTCTATAGTTGTGTGCACAAGTAACTAGATATTTTTTGATGATATAGAGTTTTTTTATTTTGGTTTTTGGTATAATCTTCTTGTTGTTATGATATTGGTTGATGTGAACTATGTAATTCTTCAAGTATATTTGATAGAGGATCCCAATTTTGTTCAACACGAGTAAATGCAACAAAAAAAGTAGGTGGTCCTAGTTGTTGTATCATTGCAAATAAATTATTTTTAAGTTGTTGTAAATAATCAAGAGATGTTCTTATCCTTTTGAAATCAATATAACCAATATATGATTTAAGTATCTTATCTAGGTTAGGTTTCTCTTTGACATATTTTGTTGTTAAAAATCCGAAATAGATTGAATAACCCAAGGAACTTTTTAAGAGAAAATCAAAGTTACATAAACTAGAAAAACATAATAATGTAAACCAAGACTCTGAGAGATTATGCAATGTCGATGTGAAAATATTGTGTTAAGAGCTTCCAAGATGAAAAGATACAATGCAAAAGATTGTAAGAAGATGCAAGAGTATGAAAATACAAGCTAGGTAATGAGTTTATATAGAACTTAAGAGAGGAGGTAGGTGGCAAATCCAACCAATAAGAATCAACCACAAAAAGTGGAGATGGACCACCAAAAGTGGAGGATGCCACCAAAAGTGGAAAGTGGTTCCACCCTTTAAGGAAGGGGACACCACACACTTATATCCTAGTAATAAACTCACTTTATTATCCTAAGCAAACTTAATTAAGTGTAGGAAAAACCTAGGACTGAGGGAAAATAAATTATCCCACTAGAAAAATAAAAACCTACAACAACAACCCCCTTAAGCATAACTTAGGAGGATGGAAAAGATGATGGGTCTCGACAAATGAGGCCATGTTAGGTGCCCATGTACAAATGCAAAGAAATATCTCATAAACGGAGAAATGGAGAAAACCCAGTGGGACAAAACTCCTTCCCAAAAGAGAGATGAAATACAAAAAAACTCTCAATGATACATGAGAAGGCCAAAACCCCATGTGAGGAAAAAGACCCCCCATAAGAGAGAAAAAAAAGAGAGACAAGGTAGTCACCCCCTCAATGGTGAGACTCTTGCAATGGTAGAAGCTCAACATTGAATGGTGAAGATGATCTAATCTCATTTAACAACATTCCTCTCCTTAGGAAGAGACAAAACCATGAATGAATGCAAGAGTTCTTCCCGTTCTTGAAAGGAATATGTGGGAAGATAGATGATATGTGATGTCTATGAAACATGCTCAAGTGTCTCCATGTCGATGTTGAAAGATAACACACTCCAAATAGGCGTTCTAGGCCACACTATTGAAGAGGTCAATCCATAATATAGTAGAGATGAATGTAGAACATAAGCCAAAGAAAAAGATATATCCTCTAAAGACAAAGTAGCCTCCTCCAAATTTTGTCCAAAAGTTTCCACACTCATGTCAAAATGAAAGGGATGATCATGTAGAGAATAAACAAGAAGGTCAAAGTGTTCCCTTGCAACAATTGAAGAAGGAGAATATTTATCAAAGAGAAGATGAATGTCATCAATGATTTCTCCTAAATATGCAATATGAGACTCCACAAACAAGTTTGAAATACCTGTCAAGAAGCCATCATAAATAACCATATCTGAAAGACAATGAATATCCTGTTGCACTGAATCACAAGAAGCGTATATGTAGCAACACAATCATCAGCAACTACAATAATAGATGGAGGAGATAGAATTCATGACTCAAGAACTAGATTTGATGTGAGAACTCCAAAGTTCAAGAAGACTTTGAATTATGGTTCACATTATAAGTGTGATCAACAAACAAAGGAACAATGTCACCATTAGAAGCAAAATCTGCAAAGGTATACAATCAAGATGAATGATCAACCATCCCAGTAGGAATAATCTCTCTACTCTCCAAGTCTCGAATGATGACTGAATTAGGAGTGAACTCCATAGCCCTCCCATCTCCACCATGTGTAATATGATATATGGAAGGAAGATTGTTCATCAAATGAGGAACACACAAAACATCCTAGAAATTGTTGTCCCCAAAACTAATAGACCCCTTCCTAATTACACTCATGTATTTATTGTTTCCCATCAAAATATGAGACATAGTATAAGGCTCAAAATAAGAGAATATAGAGTACGAAGATGCCATATGATGAGATTCTCTTGAATCTAGAAGCCATCTCCTTGATCCATGACCTAAAAAAGAACAAAGAACATGTCCTTTATTTCCTGATGTAGAAGCCAAATCAACATGAACTTTTTCCTTTTTAGATTATTTTGAAGAAGAAGAAGAAGTTGACTTAGACATTATAAAAGGTAGATCAATCTGATTCTTCTTAAGAAGATGTTTCAATTCATCAATATCCTTCTTATAACAAGAATGTTCATCATGTCCAAAAAAATTTCAATATGAACAAGTTGGCTTCTCCTTCTTAGATGAATTCTCTTTGGAAGAGGATTTATTATTTTCTTGATCTGAATGTGGATTATTCTTTGCTTTCTTCTATTTCTTATTTGATTATGATTCTTTCACTTGACTAGCCAATAATGCATGAGATTTAGAAGTCTTGATGAGACCCATTGATGTAAGATTTTGTTTCTCATGTATTAACATCTTTGAAAATGATGCAAATGAAGGTCTAGTATATGGAGATCCCATAGTCAACCTATGAGTATGAAATCTAGAAACAAAAGAAGCATAATCAGGACCAAGTTTGTTCATTGTATTGTAGACCAACTGAATGTCCTTATCAATTCCACATGCTTTACATTTCTCTCTTAGATCATTAACCTTAGTGATGTAGTCCTGGATGTTGTCAAAGTTCTTAGGATCAAGGCTCATCAATTCATTATCAATTTGATAACCTCTTACTTCATCTATAGTACCATACAATATTTTTAATTTGTCCCAAGCTTCATGAGAATTATTACATGATTCAATTTGAAACAATAAATCTTGAAAAACAAGTCTACAAAGACATCCAAGAGCTTTGGTATGTTCAATAATCCATTTTATCTTTTTATCTGCATCTGTAGGTTCAGGTACATTATTTTCAACATATAGAGAGTGACCTTCAGTCATTAGAATACTTCATGCATTTTGACACCATGTTGAATAATTATATGATGTGAGAAAAGGAACCTTAGAATGATCCATGAAAACAAGAGAGCACAAGCAAACAGATCAAAACAATGCACCAAGAGACCCCCCCCAAATCACTCAATCAAAGAACCACCCAAATATTATAAGGTTGGCACTTTATATTTTAGTGTGTTTATAAAGCCTTTTCCAAGATACAATGCTCAATAGATCAAAATAGCCAAAATTACAAGTTCTGATACAAGATAAACCTGAGAAAAAATCTACAAAATATAGCCTTATGGCTGTGTATTGCTCTTCAAGGCCTTTCCAATGCCTATTTGTTTCAAAAAAATGGAGCACCTAGGCAAAAGTTATGGCATGTTGAAGAAATTAAGAACAAACAACTTCAACCTGAAACATCTAGTATAAAATGAAAAAAGCATCTTCTCAATACCTTCATGGATGGAAAGTGCTCGTCTCCAACTTTCTAACGATATATCGTTTTCCAAAAAAGGATACTATGGAGAAAAGTTATGAATTTTTGAAAAAACTAGCGAAATTTAGCTTATAGTGATAGTTTTTTCTAGCAACAAAAAGTTTTACTTCTGATTTGATTTTTGAAAAATCTACTAATTATTTGTAGACAATAATAGAAACTCAAAAATATTTTGATGCTAAGAATAAAACCCAAAAATGATTTTTTGATCTACCAAGCAGAAGATGGAAAAATGAATTTTTTGAAACCTTCAACCTATAGAAAAAAGGACATGCAACTCTTTTTGGATAGAAAATTTTTCTACATTTGCTCAATATAAGCAAAATCTAATGAATACCCAGGTGGGATTTCGAACCTAGGAACAAAACCCATAAATTGTTGTTCTTACCAATGAGTGGAAGGTTGAATTCTTGAAGCAAAAATGAAAACGACTCCAGTAAAAAGCTTCAAACCCCTGCTTGCAACTCTATCAAATGATCTCCAATTTGGATGAAACAAAATTCAAATATGAATTTCTCAAGCCTTTTGGACATGTTGGAATAGTCAAAATTGCTATCAGTATAACCAAAAATATTGCAATCACCTAGATCTCACAAAATACATATGCAAAATGTAGAGGTTATTAGATATTTGTAAATCCTTTCCGATTCTCCAGATCATTTAAAACGCAAGAGAAGAGCATACGAGAATTAACAATATCTTTACAAGAAAACTCAATCTCTCAATTAGGAATTCATGAACTTATATTTCTCAAAATAAAAGCTTTGATACCATGTTAGAAATATGAAATAGATTGAATAACCCAAGGAACTCTTAAACTAGAAAAATATAAGAATGCAAACCAG
>VDFB02194610.1:0-24381 GCA_007258455.2 Sequoia sempervirens | reverse complement strand
CGCCATACACCCTCCAAGTGGCATTCATGAAACTTGAGTTGACTTGATGCTTCTTTCCAAGTCAACTCAAGATGCTATTAATGTAGTTGGAGTTAACTTGATGCTTCTTTCCAAGTTTAACTCCACTTTCCTTAAATCATGCATTGTCAGATCCCACTGATTGAGGATGTCTAATTGGCTTCCATGATTCGTGGATCTTAGATTTCCACTAAATGTGGATGTCTATTTTGGAGGGAGACTTTACATTTAAGTTCACCTTTAGTTTGCTTTCAGTCAACTGAAGTAGTTTCCAGTTGACTCTTTGTTGACTTTCAGTTAACTGAAGTAGTTTTCCAGTTAACTGCTTGTTCCCTCCTTTTAGGAATAAATCTTGCTAATTGATTGGCAAGAACTCATTGTTAACTCAAGGAGATTTTGGGTTGTTCACTTCTTTTGAGTTCTATAAATAAGAGCCTTGGGCTCATTATTTGCTGAACTCTTTATTTGCTATGCAAAATTGCTTATTGTTGCTACCACTTTGAAAGCGAATATTTGTTCACTCTTGGATGAGAGTTCGTTGGTTGATTGTAATTGTGCATGATTTCGTGCCTTTGCTCTCCCAACTTTTGTAATTTGTTGATGAAGCATTGAAGAGGAATATCAGAAGGCGCTTGCATTTTGATCATCTTATTTGAAGTTATGTCTACATCTTGTGTTTAATAACTTGTTGTCTCATTTCCCTCCTCGGATAGGAGTCCCTCCTCCTTGGATATTTGTTGTTGACAGTTGTCGTTTGGTGTTGTTTAATGAATTGACTTCCAAGCTATACTTCGGATAGGAGCCCCTCCTCCTTAGCAAGCTCGTTGGCCAAGGCATCGTGATTTTGTTGTTTCTAGTACACTATTTCTTGAGCTCATACCTCGGATAGGAGTCCCTCCTCCTTGGCAGATCTCAGATCTAGTTTACCGTGCAGAGTGTTTACTTGTACCAACCTTATCCCGGTGTATACCCGAGAGTTCAGAGCCTCGGTCATATCCTCTGGAGACGGTGAATTCAAGTGATCCAACCATCCCATTCCCGCTCCTTTACCCTCATGCTCTGTTCATCTTGAAGGTATTGGATAGATAGAAGCTAGTTAGTCGTAGTTAAGATCTGCAGAAACCAGAGAAAAGCTTAGCTACGGCGCATTGTGTTTATGCACCCTTGTCTCCTGCCGCTGAAGCATAAAAAGATAGAAACTTTGTTAAACATTTCCCTTCCCTACACATTGCTCCCAGCAGAGAGGGACTTCTCCTCTTTAAATAACGAAGAAGTGTTGCAAAACATTTGAAATAGCTGAACGTTTACAATCAGCACTCCAGAGGTGCTGATTTAAACGCCAACAGTTTTCTGGCGCCCACCATGGGGCAACGAGGCATAAAACTTCAAGAAAAGCTAAACGCTTTTATGACACGGGAATGACTATTTGGCATCCTTGGGCACCAGTAGAGCAACCTGATCTTGTTCCAGCAACTCTCCAACCAGATCTTACATACATTGAAGGAGAGCAATCGGATATTATCAGCAGCTTGCGGATCTTCATCTTCGAGAAGAATACATCACCAGCTCAGTGGAGAGCCGCAGCCATCACTCTGGACCAAGAAGAAAGAAAGGCTGATCTAGCAGCCGAAAGACCAGTGTTACCACCACCTGCGTGGCAGTAAGCATCCTGGCTTACCAAGTATATACAAGAAGGAGGACCAATCCTCTTTTTCAAGAAGTCGGAGAAGCATCTGACACAGAGCAGATATTTCAAGAGGTTCGAGAGCAATTTCTAGAAGAACCACAGCAATGGCCGACAACGTTAATATTCATAACGGCAATGGCTGTAATAACGGCAACAACAACAATGGCAATGGCAACAATGGCAACGGTAACTACATCAACAATCTTTTCGGCAATGGCCGAAATGCAAGAGTTGCCAGACGTGCTGCCCCACTTCCATGGGGTAACAACATAGGTCCATTAGCCTTACAAGGCAATCATGAACTTCCCAAGGGATCACGGAAGCATTTCCCAAGATTCTATGGTGACGGGACTAGACATCCTGATGAACATCTCTTAGCATTCACAACGGCCTGTTCCGTTCTATCTGTGCCACATGAAGATATCGCCGTTCGACTCTTTGTCGAAACTCTTGAAGCAAATGCAGCTGACTGGTTCAATCATTTGCAACTAGGGATTATCACAAACTGGGAAGACATGAGCGAAAAGTTCTTGGCTAGATTCAGACCTGCTGAAGACAGTCATCAACTATTTGCCCGTTTATCTAACTCAAAGATGGAGTCCACAGAACCGATGAGGGGGTTCCTAGCAAGGTTTAACCACCTAGTTACACGGCTTTCACACACAATGAATCCATCTGACGAGATCCTGATGAGCAGCTTCATCAACGCCCTACCCTCAGAAATAGCCTTTTTCATAAAAGGAAGTCATGAAGAAGACTTGCTGGTAGCTCAAGAGAAGGCTATCGAGCTGGAGGATCACATGATCACTACGGGGAAGATGAAGAACGATGCTATCAGACCGCTGGTCCAAGCATCAGCTGATCCATTGCTACAGAAGGTAGCAAACGAGGTGACCATCCTCAAAAGACAGTCACCCAACCAAGGGAAACAAGCAATGCCCACACCACCACCATATCAGCCTCAACAGCAGTATCAGCCTCAACAGCAGTACCAGCCGAAGAAAAATAATTTCCAACCATTTAACAACTTCAAGCCGAAGTTTTCAGGACCTGAGAAGTCCAACGTGTTCTGTTGTTTCCATGATTCAGATGAACACACTGGGTCTTCATGCCCTGAGAATCAGAGAATGAACCAAATAATGGGATATGCCGGAGATTCAGTTCCAAGCTTCAATACAGTACCTTCAAATTCGAACGTTGCTCCACCTCAAATGGACAATTTCGATGGCGACTCCGCAACGGGATACTTTCATAGCGAACCCGTAAATCAAGAAGAAGAAGACTACCGTCAATACAATCTCGCTGTCAATCACGAGAACCTGTCAACACCCGTGTTTACACGTACTCAGCATTTCAAAGCACAGAAAGAAGAAGACGAAAGACGGCAGTCCAATGAAAAGGGAAAAGAAGCTTCCACTTCTAATCCCAAGTCTACACATGAATTTGTCACACCAGTTTCTCAAGATCCGTCCCCGACGAGTTTTGACATAGTGACATCCATGATGAAGACGAAGGTACAAATTTCACAGCTGGAGTATCTCCAAGATCATCCCGATCAAATGGATCGGATTCTCAAGGTAATTCAGAAGCCAATCATCATGCAACCCACATTGCTAGCATCTTCCGTGCCAGCGGGAGAAAAGCCCAAACCTTTTTACATATCTTTGTACATGGGAGGATATAAGCTTAGCAATTGTATAATTGATTCAGGGGCATCTGACAATGTCATGCCTTTGCAAATCATGAAAGCTTTAGGACTATCATGCACGGAAACCAAAGAAAAGTGTTATTCACTTGAATCAAAACCCGTGCCGTTGGTGGGTCAGCTAAAGGATGCTCAAGTAAGACTCGCATCCTGCCCAGAAAAGAAGATCATGATGACCATTCTCATAGCTGATATCCCAATCAGTTATGGAATGCTCCTGAGCAGAAGCTTCTGTAAAGATCTCGGAGGCGAGATTCAACTGGATTGGTCGTACGCAACGATCCCATTGAAAAAGGGCACTTTCAAGTTGGAACCTGAGGCTAAGTCAACATTCACGGTGGTGAAATCTCAAGACCCGCAAGCACAAGTGCTACATCAAAGCACGGGTCCTGGCACGTATGCCATGCTGTCAGAAGTAACTGAAGAAGATGAAAATCTTGCACTTACCACGCAAACATTGAATCAAGATGCAAGAATGTGGAATATGCAGTTCGACGGCAGTTGCTCAACAGCAGGATCGGGAGCGGGAGTTGTCATTACCTCTCCCGAAGGAACACTGTACCCATTTGCTTATCGCTTGCAGTTCGACAACACGAACAATACCGCAGAATACGAGGCGCTCATACTGGGCCTGAAAAAAGCAAGAGATATGGGTATAAAGTACCTTCAAGTCGAAGGTGATGCGGAGCTGATCGTTCAACAGGTCAGAGGGCTCTATCAAGTAAGAAGAAGTCGTCTTTCTTCTTACCGACAAAGGGTATGGAATGCGATCGACTGGTTCGAAGCATTCAACATCGAATACATACCACGTGAGCAGAATAGCAGAGCGGATTCCCTTGCGGTATCAGCAGCTCTTTTTATGCCACATTCTGACTTTCGTCAGAATATCTTTGCTATTGAGCTCATCTACAGGCCGGCCATCCCTGACAACTGCGACAATTGGCAAGTTTTTACCAATGATAAAGACATTCAAGAGTTTCTTCGCATGGATGACAATTATCAAGAAATATTCTTTGAAGGTAGTGCTTCTCCCTCCAAGGAATATATGGCGGAGAATTCCGAGGTCACGGAATCTGGCGTCATCCAATTAAAAGGCAATAATATCCCCAAAGGTCTAGTATCCTTAGAGGATATATTTGACAGACATGACAGACGTGTTCAGGATCAAAGGAATTCTAATGACAAGACGTCGGCCGACTACCGACAAGTCAACATTGGTACGGAAGATAAGCCTCGGCTTGTCAACCTAGGCAAATGTTGCACTAAGGAGGAAAGCGACCATTTCATCTCTCTATTCAAGCAATACCGAGACGTCTTTGCATGGTCCTATGAAGACTTGAAAGCATTCGAACCAAAGAAATTGTCTCATACAATTCCACTAAAGTCTGACATCAAGCCTTTCAAGCAGAAGCAGAGACACTACAACCCGCGTATCCAAGATACAATCTACGCGGAGGTGAAAAAGATGGTGGATGCCAAGATCATATATCCGATCCACTATTCCACCTGGGTGTCCAACATCGTTCCTGTACGCAAGAAGAGCGGAGAAGTCCGGATTTGTGTAGATTTCAGGAACCTGAACCAGTCGTCACTAAAGGATAATTATCCTTTACCCATCATGGAACATACATTGCAAACAGTAACCGGTTCGAAGATGCTGTCATTACTTGACGGATTTTCGGGGTACAATCAAATTGCAGTGGCTGAAGAAGATCAACTCAAAACAGCGTTCACCACTCCATGGGGAACGTTCGCCTACGAGAGGATGCCCTTCGGCCTCATCAACGCCGGTGCTACCTTTCAGCGAGCCATGGACTTGGCTTTTGGCGACTTAAAAGACAAATTGATTGTCGTCTATCTTGACGACCTTACCGCTTTCTCAAAAAAGCGGCAAGATCATTTTCAACACTTAGTGAAAGTGTTTGAGAGATGCAGGTCCCATCACATATCACTGAATCCGAAAAAGTCTATCTTCGCAGTGACAGAAGGCAAATTGCTTGGTCACATCGTCTCTAAAGAAGGGACTAGGATAGACCCTAATCGGGTAGATGCAATCAAGGATCTGGCTCTCCCTACCAATAAAACTGGGGTACATTCTTTCTTCGGCAAAGTCAATTTTATACGAAGATTTGTACCTGACTTCTCGGAGCTGACCAAAGACATTTCGGCAATGATGAAGAAAACAACTGTTTTCAAATGGACCGATGAAGGAAGGAAGGCATTCGAGAAAATAAAGGAGGCCATCAGTAAAGCACCAGTGTTGGTTCGACCCGATTTCAATAAAGAATTCATTCTTTATTGTTACGCGTCAGAACATACTCTCTCCGCCATACTGACTCAGAAGTTGAATGAAGAGTCCGAGTCACCTATCGCTTTCATGAGCAGCAGCTTCAAAGATAGTGAATCTCGGTACTCGCAAATAGAGAAAAACGCATATGCAGTTGTGAGGGCTGTTAAGAATTTCAGATTCTACATCTTAAACTCTCACACCACTGTGTATGTTACAGACCCCACGGTCAAGAGCGTCCTTACCCAACAAGAAATGGGTACTAAAAGAGGCAACTGGATTGCAAGAGTTCAGGAATACGACTTGGACATCAAGCCTACCAAGCTGGTTCGCGGGAGAGGTCTATGTCAACTCCTAGCAGAAGATGGTGATTTAAAGCATCAAGCTGAAGATGGAATCCCAGGAACAGAAATGGAAGAAGACCTCCCAATGGTCTTATTAGTTGAATCTGCTCAAGAGTGGTACACAGAATTGTGGTACTACCTAACCTACGGGGAATGTCCAACACACTTGGACAAGCAGCAGAGAAGAACTTTGAAATTACAAGCACAAGGTTATGTGCTTGGAGGAAATGTTCTATACAAGCGTGGGCTTGATGGAACATTCCTACTATGCGTCACCAAAGATCAACAACGACGATTGTTGGAAGCATTCCACAATCAAGCATGCGGAGGTCACTTCTCATCAAGGGTTACCGCATTCAAGATCTTGCGGGCATCATTCTTTTGGCCGACTTTGTTCCGTGACGCATATGACTGGGTGCACAGATGCACATTGTGCCAACAATTTGTTGGTAAACTTAAGCTGTCAAACCTTCCACTCAAGCTGGTGGTGATAGATGCTCCATTCCAGCAATGGGGCATAGACTTTGTGGGACCTATCAACCCTCATTCCAGCAAAGGACATGTCTACGTCCTCACAGCGACAGACTATTTTACTAAGTGGGTTGAGGCGATTCCTGTAAAGCAGGCTACTTCCGAGGTGGTGTGTAATTTCCTCAAAGAGAATATCATTACACGCTTCGGAGTACCCAAAAAGATCGTGACTGACAACGCTACAAGCTTCTCGTCAGAGGAGTTGATAGAATTTTGTTTTGACTACAGCATCACCTTGTCCCATTCTTCAGATTACTATCCACAAGGTAATGGACAAGCCGAATCGTCAAATAAGAACATAGTCACAATAGTGCGCAAGATGGTTGATTCCAATCAACGGGCTTGGCACACAAAATTGTATGATGCTCTTTGGGCTGATAGAATCACGCCTAAGAGAGCTATTGGCACTTCACCTTTCATAATCCTATACGGCACTGAAGCTGCGTTACCCATCACTCTAGAGTTGTCTGCTTTGCAGCTGGCATCCACAATAGAAGATGAGGAATTCAAAGATCCTATTGAGAAACGTATCTTGTGCCTAATGAAACTTCAAGAAGAAAGGGTGGAGATAGTTGATAAGATCACTCAGCATCAAGAGCGAGTGAAGAAGATCTTCGACAAGAAGGCTCGGCAACGAGACTTTGAGATTGGAGATAAAGTCCTATTATGGGACAAAAGACATGAACCAAAGGGAATGCACGGGAAATTCGACTCCCTTTGGCTGGGGCCGTTCCTGATTCATAACACTGCAGGAGAGAATTCCTATATTCTCTCACATTCAGACGGAAGGCTCTTTCCACTGCCTTACAGTGGCCAATACTTGAAGCATTTCATCCCTTCGGGGATGGGGTGAGTATATATTGTAAATACTTTTCCTTGCTTTAACGTTATGTTGTTATGTTTTTCCCTGTTCAGTGAAGTATTGTCGTGTTTTAGGTGATTTCTTAGATGTTTTGTCGTAGGTGAATAAATTGGGGGAACCCAATAAATAAGGTGAACTCTATTTTAGGAATGTATGGAACCAAAGTCCTGACTCCGTTACCCAACTGATTATATATACTGGTCTACGAAACTTGAGATTCTCGGTTCTCCTATGCCGTAGGTATCCGACATGGTCACCAGACGGAGCCTATGTTATACCCAAAATAAATTTTTTGGCATTCTGTGTAAATTGAGCTAAATCTTGTCAAAATGCCATATTGAGTCAGTGTTAGGTCAAACCAATCATAGATTCTTGGTGGGTTTTTGTCAAGGAACACACGTGCAAAATTCTGAAATTTTGAAAATTAGGGTTTTTCCCCTATTTTCAGGGAAATCCCCCGAAAATAGGACCTTCCCAGAAATGATCGAAAATGATTTTGATAGGCTTAAAAGGCTTCACGATCACATTGGTCAAGTCAGAATCATCAAAAGGTACGCCTTTACCGTGGGTCTATTTCTTTTCAAGAACGGTTAGGAGCTCCACAGCCATTAATGGCAGATTGGCCAGTACCAGGTGCTGAAAGCTAAGCTTCAAAAGCTTCAACGACACAACCATGGCAGAAAAGGTCGAAAAGGATGCTGTTTGATGAGGGAGATTCCTGAAAACGAAAAAGGTCGAAATTTGACTAACTCTGAAGATGTTACGAAGGGGAGATTGCTCACATATGGAAAAGGCGCCTTCTTCAAGCAGGGACGCCCATGCTCTTTGAAGGTCAAACAAAGTCAGTAAGATCATCCGAAGCAGTCATTCTTGACGTTTGACTGCTGGCTCAACAGTGAAACAAACATCCAGATCATCCGATGAATGGATCATTAGCAGCTGCTGACGAAGCAAAAAGAGTCAGTTGAGAGATTATCAGGAAACCACAGGTAAACGACAAAGTTGCAAGAAAAAGAGCCTTTCTTAAAGAAAGGCGCCCTTTCTTTTGGACTTCCAGATGCTGACTAATGACAAAAGGCTTCCTTAGACAATCTTCTCAGCTCAAGCAGATCTCGGAAACGCAACTGCAAGCATCAACACCTGACAGAGCACCAAACGGATAATCCTAATCAGCAGGCAACTTGTCGATGAGGAATAATCCACCAGGGCAAAAGCTCTTTCAAGGAGGGGCGCCCTTGGATAAGGGAACCCTAATTTGAGATCCAGATTTCCCGAAGACAGTCATTCTTAGCAGAACGGAGCTGGGTACCTGATGAAACATCAAGTGAAGACATCTGACTCTCCGATCAACGAGAAATTCAGATCAAGGCATCGGTAGTAACAAGCTTTAAAGCCTAAGAACGGTTAAAAATCACTAAGGCATTGGCAAAAGCGCCCTTTCTTGGGAAAGGCGCCCATTCTTTTGGAGCCCTAAACTCAGTTTTTTATCATACAGTCTCCCAGGCACTTCTTTCCAGTATGGATTCAGCTCCGCAGTGAATGTGTCCGTGACATCTCAAGATCAACAGACAACGCCAGATTCAGGATCAAACAGGGGGTTTTCAGGAGAGAAAATACTAAAAACTTGCAAAAGATGAAAAGGGACGCCTAAAAGAAGTCAAAGGTCATTTGTTGACTAAAGTCAAAAGCTTTTTGAGTTAATGTTGGCTAAAACGCTCCACGATTGGTGGAAATCACCTTTTTAACTTCAGATCAAACTCAAATCACCTTTTGAGCTTGTGTTAAGTCCCCAAATTTGTGGATCTGAAGCCCAAACATATATATTCAAGGTGAAGGCGTCCATTTCATTATTTCATTGCAGGTTGAAAGACAAAAACAGCCACAAAGCTCTCAAAGGACGCCATTGAAGATCTGAAAGAGGTTTTCGTCCGTTCTTCATTTTTATTGCAGATCTGAAGCAGGAAAGGGTTGCTATTTTTGAGGATTGGACCAGAGACAGATTTTTTCAAGAAGATCAGATAAAACTTCCAATCCATCTTCTGTCTTTTTCCTCTCTTCTTGTCTTAGGTTTTCTTGTATCTGACAGAAAAAGCAACAGGCTACATCAGATCAGATCAACTGGGTAGATTCAACATCATTTTCCAGAGAAACCCATCTCAACAAATTTTGCAAAATCAGCAAACTTGCTGCCCCTATTTTTGGGGGTTTTTCCGAAAAGCTCTCAATCCAAATTCTCGAGGAACCGGGTTTGTTCAAGATTAGCGCTTAACAAAAACCCATGTGCCAGATTTTTTCCGAAAAAATACTTCTCAGCGGGGCGCTATTTTTAAGGGTTTTCGAAAATCATCTGAACAAGGTCAAGATTACAGTTAATCTTTAAGTTTTTCAAGATGCAGTACTCCCAGGTACAATACGAGACCAAGACGATCTTACTCCATGATTACTTGAAAACAGTCGACACAAATTTACATCAAGTGAATCCAGTGGTTGATTTGGAGCAGCTGGAGGGCATGAATCAGATCACATTGCAGAATATTTAAGAATCTGGGATGCTACAAGCCGCATCCATTTCCATCACACTACAAAGCGCGGAGCCGCCAAAGTTACCAAGAGCAATAGCTTGCGCAAGAAGAGATGTCGTGTCATCAAAGCATTGACTATCCGGAAAGGGAAGAAGTCAACACATGGATCAAGGAGCTGTTGACCAGAAATGGTGAAATGAGAAAAGCTATAAATGCACCAAAGAAGGACGTCCTACCCTCCAAGTGGCATTTATGAGACTTGAGTTTGACTTAATGCTTCTTTCCAAGTCAACTCAAGATGCTATTAAATGTAGTTTGAGTTAACTTGATGCTTCTTTCCAAGTTTAACTCCACTTTCCTTAAATCATGCATTGTCAAATCCCACTGATTAAGGATGTCTAATTGGCTTCCATGATTCGTGGATCTTAGATCTCCACTAAATGTGGATGTCTATTTTGGAGGGATACTTTACATTTAAGTTCACCTTTAGTTTTCACCAACCGGCGTAGTTTCCAGCTTGACTTTTTTGTTTACTTTCGCTTAATCAAGTAGTTTTCCAGCTTAAACCGCTTGTTCCCCCTTTTTAGGAATAAATCTTGCTAATTGATTGGCAAGAACTCATTGTTAACTCAAGGAGATTTTGGGTTGCCCACTCCTTTGAGTTCTATAAATAAGAGCCTTGGGCTCATTATTTGTTTAACCTTTACTTGCTATGCAAAATTGCTGCGCCATTGTTGCCAACACTTTGAAAGCGAATATTTGTTCACTCTTGGATGAGAGTTCGTTGGTTGATTGTAATTGTGCATGATTTCGTGCCTTTGCTCTCCCAACTTTTGTAATTTGTTGATGAAGCATTGAAGAGGAATATCAGAAGGCGCTCGCATTTTGATCATCTTATTTGAAGTTATGTCTACATCTTGTGTTTAATAACTTGTTGTCTCATTTCCCTCCTCGGATAGGAGTCCCTCCTCCTTGGATATTTGTTGTTGACAGTTGTCGTTTGGTGTTGTTTAATGAATTGACTTCCAAGCTATACTTCGGATAGGAGCCCCTCCTCCTTAGCAAGCTCGTTGGCCAAGGCATCGTGATTTTGTTGTTTCTAGTACACTATTTCTTGAGCTCATACCTCGGATAGGAGTCCCTCCTCCTTGGCAGATCTCAGATCTAGTTTACCGTGCAGAGTGTTTACTTGTACCAACCTTATCCCGGTGTATACCCGAGAGTTCAGAGCCTCGGTCATATCCTCTGGAGACGGTGAATTCAAGTGATCCAACCATCCCATTCCCGCTCCTTTACCCTCATGCTCTGTTCATCTTGAAGGTATTGGATAGATAGAAGCTAGTTAGTCGTAGTTAAGATCTGCAGAAACCAGAGAAAAGCTTAGCTACGGCGCATTGTGTTTATGCACCCTTGTGTCCTGCCGCTGAAGCATAAAAAGATAGGAACTTAGTTAACATTTCCCTTCCCTACGCATTGCTCCCAGTAGAGAGGGACTTCTCCTCTTTAAATAACGAAGAAGTGTTGCAAAAACATTTGAAATAGCTGAACGTTTACAATCAGCACACCAGAGGTGCTAATTTAAACACCAACAAACCCTATCAGAGCAGTGGAGCTATCAGAAACATGAGGTTACTATTTATAGTAAACCACCTTCGTGAACATGCTAAAATAGCGTAGACTAAAATGGCACGCCACAGTTGATAAGGCGAAGAAGTCATGGTTTAAAAATTCCCCGTTGATCCGGAAATTTCCGTATGCAAAATGAGAAGACTTACTATAAATATGTAAGTAGGAAATAATCGGGCTGGTGAACGAAAAATTTGTCTAAGTCCTGAACTTCATCCAAATGTTATGGAAAAATGCGCCTACCAAATTGAGGCATAAAAAAATTTGGCATGGCGCTCATCCCCGCCGTGGCCCAAATGCGCCCAAGGCAAAATGGTCAAAGGAAAGTCAAACATTTTAATCCCCCTCATGCATCAAAATGCGCCCAAGCTCATCCTGTAGCATAGGCAAAATGCGCCCAAGATCATGCATGTGAAGACAAAAATTGGAAGGTGAAGAGTCACCCAAGGACGTTGGAGAAAGTTTCATCCACTAGACACATGAAAATGCGCCCAATTTGAAAGAAGAGTCAACAAGTCAACACGTTTATCCTTCTCATGCATGGAAATGCGCCCAAGGCAAGGAGGGAGTCAAACAGGTCAAACGTTTTTATCCTCCTCACCCTCTAAAATGCGCCCAAACTTGTGCATGTCAAGACAAAAAGGGTGGAGTTGAAAGGTCATCCAGTGGATAGGCTCAAATGCGCCCATGTTTGGATAGTAAATGGTGAATAAGGGTGGAAATTGAGGTGAAAATTTTGCCAAGGCGTGGTAAACTCAAGATAAAAGCTAGGCATTATCCTCCATCATGTGTAGAATGCGCCCAAGGTGGTGGGCCTTAGAGAAATTTTGCTAGGCGTGTGTGTTGGGAGCCTAAAAGTATTAGAAAATTGCCTAGGCGTGATTTTAAATTCCTCTTCAAATGCTATATGCGCCTAGGGAGATGGGAGTCATAAGGTGTTAAAATATTTTCTAAGGCATGTTAAAGGCGTGTTTTCCCTCAAGTGTGTTAAACGCGCCTAGGGTAATGAAGGTGGTAAGATGTTAGAAAATTTCTACAAGGGTATGTGGTTGGAAATATTTGAGTGTGTAGAAATAATGGCAAGTGCTAGCGCCTCAAGTAAAAATAAAATATTTTCTAAGTATTGAGAAGTTGCCTAGGTGCTGGTTTTTAAATAAATATTTTCAAGTGTGGAAGTTGTTTGGCGAGCAATGATGCTGTGCTAGGCATGGATAAATTTTTCTATGAAGATGATATTTCCCTCACCGGCGATGATCAAATAAATTCCTCTAAGGGAAGTTTTTCAAGAGTGCAAGAGATGATTAAAATTTTTCTAAGGCAAATATTTTCTTCCTAGAAAATACGCCTGGAGCCTCAGAGTGGTGAAATTTTCCGAAGAGCGAGCAACTTTCCTCAGAGATGAAGTCAGAGACGATGATAATGCAGGATGAATTCAAGTTCTTCAAGAAGCTGGAGTAACAGGAAGATCACAGGCAAAAAATGAATTTAAAATGGTGAAAATAATATTTTCTTAGTTCAAATTGAAAATTAAATGAACCTGTTTGGGTACCCATGAATTCGAGGTGTTCTGAAGAAAATTTCTTTTGGGTACTGGACGTTCATGATGAATGATGGATTTCCTAGTCTTCCAAACTTCGCCGACACTTTTTCAGTGAAGAATTTAATCAGTGCTCAAATTGTGAATTTTCCTAAGGGAAAATTTAAATTTTTCTAAGGCAGAGTGAATAAAATGTGAATTTTCTTCGAACGATGAACTTCAAGTCAGTTGCCTAGATAATTTTGATTAAATTCTTCGAAGATGAATTTTCCAGAGCAGAGGAGAAGTTGAGTTCGAATTCAAGTGATGAGTCTCGGCCAGAGTAAAAGATGATGTAAACATTGTAATCAGACTCTGCCCAAACTCAGCCATGACTCTACGAAGTCCCTGCCAGCCGAAATTCTCGCCGAAGTCTAGGAGCCTGGATCGGACACGCCGAAGTCCAGAAGCCGACCACGGACTCACGGACTCGCTCAGACGCATGAAGTCCCCGACCGGATCCTACTGGCAAAGAAGTTAGGTTAAACACTAAAAAACATAAAACTAAAAGTTAAAGTTAGTTTTTTTTTTGTTCTATATGTTCTCTCCAACCCTAAAAGCAACTTCATTTCACTCTTTTGGCAAAATAGGAGGAGAAGAGAGAGTTGTGAAGAAAAACAGGAGGAGAAGAGAGGGCAACCAGCAAATTGTTTAAAACAAAAGCAAGGTCATATATCATTTGGGAAGCTTCATACTGCTAAGGAGGTGCATTGAAAGTTCATTGCTAGTGATTGGGATGAGTTTGCATTGCATTCCAAGCCAAATCTAAGAGGTAAGTTTGATTTTAATGGTTTTTTTTGTGTTTTTTTAACTAATAATTCATTGTAATTTGTAAAATCATTGTTTTTAAATTATTATAGTTTGCATTTTTATTTACAAACCCTACTTGCAACTTAAATAATTTTACAAACCCTACTTGCTATTGCAGCCACATTCATTTGCAAATCAAACCATATTATTATTTTCACAATGTCTCAAACCCCAGTCAGAAAAGACCCTGCTTGGAAACATGCTGAAATCTTTCCCGGAATGACAAGAGGAGAAGCAAAATGTAAATACTGCAAAACAATATATCATGGAGGCATAAATAGATTGAAATACCACCTTGCACGCATACCCATCCATGAGGCAGTGGGCTGCACCCTAGCACCTATTGAGGCTGTTCGTGAAGTGCAGGTGCAATTAGAAAATTTTGAAAGGCAAAAAGAAATTAGAAAGAGACAGAGGGAGGAGTTGGCAGGTGTTGGAGTTGGACAGGGACTTGGTGCTGTTGGAGATGCTTCTTCCATGTCTCCATACCATCCTAGTGCTAGTGCTTGTGCTAGTGCTTCTGCTTCTGCACCATCTATTCCTATGCGTACTCCTAGTGCTGGTGGCGCTGCTACTGCTAGTGGTAGTGGCAGTATTAGTATTGGCCCTAGAGTTCGTAAATCTAGGGTGGACTCATATTTTGTACCACGCACTACTCCTGGTTCCCAACCGTCGCTTGAGAGCATGGGTTGGAACAAGGATGCACACGATGCAGCAAAAAAACAATTGCAGACTTTTGGTACTACTGCGCCATTCCCTTCCATGTAGCCAGGTAATTCTTTTTTCGTTTAATTGTTTTAAAATTTATATTTAAATTTTATTGTTTTAGAATTTAGATGTATCTCACTATCGAATTCAAATTTAAAGTTAAAAAATTAAATCTTTTCATTTTATGACATGTTTTAGGTCTCCTTTTTGGCAAAACATGGTTGATGCAATAACCATATGTGGGGTGGGGTTCAAAGCCCCCAGCGAAGAAGAATTAAAGGGCCCACTTTTGACTCAAAAGGTGGCGGATGTGAAAGCACAATTAGAGGAGCAGCGTGTGCAATGGAGGAGGATTGGTTGCACCATCATGACTGATGGTTGGACCGATAGGAGAAATAGGACTCTGTTGAACTTTCTAGTTTCCTCTGGAGGTAATTGTACTTACCTTAATACATTGATATTTGAATTTGATTTAGTGATTAATAATTTAATAAGGCTGATTTATGTTTTTAATTTATTGAATAATTGGTAATTTGGTTTTGCTTATTTTTTCAGGTGACACTGTCTTCATAAAGTCCATTGATGCTTCCGCCTAATTCAAAAATGCCACATACTTATGTGAGGCTATAGAGGAGGTGATAGCCGATGTGGGGGAAGAAAATGTAGTTCAAGTGGTGACAGATAATGCAGCAAATTATGTTGCTGCTGGTAGATTATTGATGGAGAGGCACCCAACTATATTTTGGACTGCATGTGCCGCCCATTGCATTGACCTCATGATGGAGGATCTTGGCAAGCTCCCATGGATAAAAACATGTATGGAATCAGCAAGAAACATTTGCAAATTTGTTTACAATCATGCATGGGTGCTTAACCTTATGAGGCAATACACGGGGTTGAGGGAGTTGTCTCGTCCTGGAATCACTCGGTTTGCATCAAATTTTATCATGTTGCAATCCTTGATTCGGTCAAGGGCACCTTTGAGGCGCATGTTTGCTAGTGAGGAGTGGTCTTCCTCATCCTTTCTACAAGCACTGCAGGGATTGCTGTGGCTGATTGCATATTTGATGAGGCAGGGTTTTGGACACCAGCAGATGAGATTGTGAAGGTAACATTTAATTCTTTATTATGTTTTAATTTTTAATCATATCTTACTTTTATTTGTTCATTTTCATTGACAGTCACACTTACTTATTTGTGAAACATGTTTGCACTTTGCAGTTTATTGAGCCCTTGCTAGTTCTCCTACGAGTTGCAGATGGGGAGAAGCCCGCAATGGGCTACATATATGAGGGCATGGATAGGGCCAAAAAGGCCATTAGATCAGTCTATGGTGGAGTTGATGATAAGTATCGTACCATTTGGGAGATCATTGATAGGAGATGGCAAAACCAACTCCATAGGCCCATCCATGCAGCCGCATGTTTCCTAAATCCGGCCTTCCACTTCCGCCGTGATCTCCGTGCAGATAGAGAAATTCTTAGTGGGCTCTACTCGACGATAGAGAGAATGTTGCCCTCTGTTACTACACAGATAGTGCAGCAGATAGATGCCTTCACTAAGGCACGAGGAGACTTCTTTGCACGTCAAATGTGCAAGGATAGTAGGACAACATTAATGCCAGGTAAAAATATATTTAAGGCAATAATTTTCATCTTTTTATATTATAATTTATTATTAAATGTTGAACTTGAACTTGAAACTTGAAATGAGATTGATTTTGTTTCTTTTTCTCATCTCTGATGGATGGTGGGAGATGTTTGGTTCTGATACACCGAACCTGCAAAATGTTGCCATACGAATATTGAGCCAGCCATGCAGTTCATCCGGTTGTGAGCGCAATTTGAGTATGTTTGAGCACATACACTCCAAGAAGCGCAATAGATTGACAGTGGAGAGGATGAATGACCTGGTATATGTTCATTACAACCTTCGGCTCAGATACAGGAAGGCTTTTGACCACGACAACACCCCGATCTATTTAGAGGAGGTTGATCCACAGTCTGAGTGGATCACTGAGGCTACAGACGCAGTCTTTAGTGACAAGGACCTTGATTGGGTGGACTAGGCAGAGAGAGAGGCTGAGGTTGTAGCCATGGCTGAGGAGGAGGCTAGAGCACGAGGAGACATAGCTACTGGTGGTGAGAGTGGTATGGGGACTCAGACACAGGCAGAGACTATGGCTGCAACTACAACATCATCCAGGACCTTTAGACGCCTTCGTAGGAAGGATGTTGGCTCCACTATGCCATAGGCATAGAGTGATAGACTTATAGCTATTGTTTTGAATCTTTTGATATTTCATATTTGTATGGAACAGTTGATGTCATGGATTTCATTTTCCATGAGTTTTGTATACATTTGACTAATTTTATATATCAAAGTATGTTATTTCCTTCAGCAGCGCAACTACAATTTGTGTACTTTATACTTATGTGATCATTGTATATTTGTGTATGTGATCAAATTTGCTTTTATTTGTGTTGGATTCAATAAAGGGTGCTTGAAACAAGTTTTAAATCTTTAAAAATCTCTAATTTTCTAAGGTTTTTTCAACTTTTTTCATTTTGCCGAGTCTGCGCCGAGTCCGAGTCCGAGTCGCCGAGTCGCCGAGTCGAGTCACCCTAGCCGCGTCCGAGCCGAGTCCGAGTCTCAGAATTCATGGTTTAAACAATTTTCGAAAACAAATTCAAGGATGCCAGTCAAAGTCAAGTTTCTAGAAGAATAAGATTCCCGACGACTGGAGAGAAGTGTCAGAAACACCAGAGAGGGAAAATTTGAATTCTTGAAGTGGAGTAGTGGAGTTTAATTGCACTGGCTAAAATTAACTTCTTCTAGAATACGACTTTTAGCTATAAAATGAGCTAGTTTCTTACTTGTTTTCACAGCTGAGGAAGTCGAACTTGCTCTGAGAGTGAAGTGTTGCAGTGAATTGTTGCTTGAAGAGTTTGAAATCTGAATGTTGCTGAGTTAAAAAGGGACGCCTTAAGTTGCTGGAGAGCTTGAAGGAATTCGAATTTTGCTGAGGAATTGAGTTTGCTGAAGAGGCGCACTTGAAAGTTGATCAAATTTGCAGTTGAGAAAGACGCCTTGAGTTGCTGAGAAGTACGCCCTTGCTGGTCAAAAAAAGTTTTTGCTGAAGTCCAGAGTTGCTTGTGCTAGAGGTACGACTTTGCCAGTTTAGTTCATTGCTGAAGTTGAAGTTGCCAGTTGAAGGAAGACGCCTTGAAGTAAAGTAAGTTGCTGAAAGTTTTCAAAGTGTGAGATTGCTGATTGCTGATACGAAGTCATAGAAGTTCAAATTGCTGATTGAGGATAGTGAAGTGAAATCATCAAAGTCTACTTAGAAATCTGTTCTAAGTGTTGGAATTTGAATTTATTCAAGAGAAGAAGCTGAGGTTTGCAAACACGAAAGTTATTGCAGCTTCTAAAGTCGACTGCAGCCCCTATGTAATATCATGTATCATTTTTATAAATTAAATTGCTGATGAATGTTGTTGTTTGCAGATGGCTGAGGCGAGGACAACTGGAAAAGACAATGGTGCCTCCAGGCAAGCTGTGATCAAGAAGCTCAGCAAAACGTTCATGCCGAAATAAAAAATTCATTTCAAAGCTAGGCAAGTTGACAGATACTAACTTGGGCTTTGTCAACCTGGAGACCTTCAATCGGTGTCATCGGGTTTGGCCACTTCACACAAAGATTGTTCGGCGTATTATATGCACCGCTGGTTTCACAACAATAAAGGCTCGTGAGCCGAGCAATGGAGTGTGCTAACCGCTACTTCAGAAGGAACACCGTACGATCATGTCAAATTGGATGGCCAAGTGCTTGCCAACTTTACTCCTCGCAGCCATTGGTGAAGCTGATCCCGCACAGAAATATGATCTACAAGTCCGTGGAGCTGAAGGATGCGATGTATGCTTCAGCTTTGAACGATGCATGGAGACAATCAACACCTGATCGGATGAGCACTCCCAAGCCTTCCTCGTGCAAAGTTGCCAAAACATCATAGCCAAGGACCAAACAAGAATACCGGGTGGATCTTATCATGTTGCTGAGCAGGGTTGGTGGTTGCCCATAGTCCTACATTTTCGAGCCTTGGATGTTTTATTACATCAACCTGGTGCTAGAAGGCAAGGATTATGTCAATTGGGCTGAGATGATCAGCGATAATATACATGAGCAGCTCTTGAACATGAGGACTAAAACGTTTTACATGAGCTCCTACCTTATTTATATGTTGGCACGAATGACGAGGTACAGGGGGATTTCTTATAAAGAACCTGTTGGATGCGGCCCTCATCAGTTCAAAATCCATGAGGCATGTACACAGTTGCACCTGTCAAGCACAACCCACTACAAACGTGTCAACGATTCATTCACCATGTACATCACGAGGCTGCTTCAGGAGCGGTTACATCACAGAATCTCTAGAGATGCTCAAGAGTTAATTGAGAGGTATGGGTGCTGGTTTATTCAATTTCCGAGATTTTCATACATTAGGCTGCAAGGTTTTTCCTCGTACCCTTATAGGCTGCCTAAGTACCCAACAGATAAGATATTGATGCTAGAGATATCTAGACAGTTGCTAGCCTTTGACAAAATCCAAAAGAAGAAGAAGAAAGGGGGGATAGAGTTTCCAATTGTAATGGGCAACTCGGATGAGGTGTGTCCCTCGATACAGGCAGCTAGAGAAGCTGAAAGTGAGCTTCAATTTTACCACTTCTCATATCATACAAGCCGACAACACTACGACCCACATCATAACATCAATTGGGTTTTGTCGGAGGAGTTCAAACATAAGGCCACCATAGAAGATTATTGGGCTGATGCAGTTGATGAAATTGAAGTAAGGAAGAGAATGTTTTCTCGGTTGCCGATTACTCTGATCAGGGAGTGTGAGGTTGTTCCAGTTCCGGACCAGGTTAATGAGGATATGGATGTAGTCCATCTTGATTATGCAGCTGTTAGAGATACTCCACTTCCACCTATAGATTGGTCAGAGCCCGAGGTTGCTGATTTGGACACTCTCTCTATCCCAGTCATGACATTCACCAGGGCTTGGGTTGATAGACGGGTAAACAGGCTAAAGAGTAGGTCAATTGCCTTGACCTACAATATGATGGGAGATCACAGGACGCCCACCACAGGAAGGAAGAAACAGATCACGAGAGGTCCAGAGTCCAGGAAGAAGGAAATAGTTCAGCCAGAACCTCCACGGATTACAGTGGCAACACCCTTGGAGACACGCTCTCCAAGTTTACAGGAGGTGTCTTTGTTTGCTGATCAGAGAATTGCAGTGAATCAGGTACCGGTAGTACAAGATGATATCCAGCCTCCACGGAGAGAGTCAAGTCAATTGGCCGAAAGCAACGCACTGGCCGATCGAATCAGCATGATGATGAGGGACTATTAATCAATTCCCGCCAGCAGAATGAGGAGGCCATGAACAATGGTGATGATGATGATATAGTGTCTGCAATACTCACCACTTGAGGACTCCATGAGATTCTCATTTCGTAATGAAGAAGAAGTTGAAATCGTGTTAGAGAAGTCGGTATAGGAGCAAAAGAGCGCCCTTCGATATACGCGATGAGAGGTGCCCGGGATTGGCTCAAAGATAGAATGAGAAGAAGCCCTAGTGAGGAGATTGATCCAGCGGTTGAGATGGAAGAGTTCTTGAACCGGATCAGTGCGCCTCCACCAAAGAAGAAGGCAAGAAAATTTTCGAAGATCTCCACCGAGGAGGATGGCTCTCGTACTCTTCACGCTATGTCCCACGAAGCCCAGTGTGACCAATTTAGCGCCCCCGAGAATTATGTGGTCACCACTGATTTGGGACGCTCACCGGTGCTCAGATTGTTGAGGAGTGTGATAACCTCCTGCCCCTCGCCATGATAGGTTGTTCAAGAAAGAAGGGAAGTATAAGAGGTCAAACGAGAACACAAGGCCTGATTGATATGTTCGCTAGCTTGTCTTGAAATATTCCGAGCCAATTTTTTTTTGTTTTTTCAATTAACAATTTACAAAGCAGTGCACCCGTTAAGGTTAGATGAGAAAACCAAAACGTGCAAGAAAGCAACTCTAACCAGAATGGCGCCGCTGATGGCGAGCATTGGTCAGAGGATCTGAAAGAGACTGCTTAAGCTGTAACTCTAACCAGAATGGCACCGCTGAGGGTGAGCATTGGTCAGAGGGTCTTCTACTCTAATTGCAGAAAGAACTCAACGTCAAGTATGTGCTACCCAATCCAATGCGGAGTGAGGGGCGACCATATGACGGAGTGAATACAAGTAATTGCTGAAAGAATAAATGCCGAGAAAAGAAACTACTCAACACCCAGAATGTGCTTGCTACCCAGAGTAGGCAGTAGCTACCATAGGGCGGAGTTCTAGCTATTACAATAATTAATTGAGATCGAGAATTACAACCAGATTTAAACAAGCAAGAATAACTGCCAGTACTACTGTCAGTCTTACAATTCAGAGCCTTTTGCCTGCCAATATCTTATGAAATTAGAAGCTCATCAGTACATCATATGAAACCACCTTTACTGTGCATAGTAATACCAACCAATAGCCTTCAAATATTACAATCCAGAAATACTGATTTCTGTCACAAATCTGCTCGTTAAGTGCATAAATCAGCAACCCTAAGATTTACTAAAATGCTCATATCTTCCCAGAATGACCTTCTATTGACTTGAGATCAAATGCAATCAACTTCAATGACCTAGGCGACCAGCTTAAGACTCTATAACTGTTCAAAATGCTTCCATTTTATTTTTTACGAATCCCAATGCATCACAAGAGGTACGGCCCAGCTGAAAGGTACAGCCTCCTTTTAAAAATTCATTTCTTAACAATAAAATCTGAAAAATTAGGAATTGAGACGCCTACCCTAAACAATGAGATATATGTTATACCCAGAACTCTTTTTTTTATATTTTTCAAGATATGAATTAAACATGCAATCTGCTGTATTAAAATGCAACTTAGAAAAACCTCTAACATGCAGAAAATCAGAAACTAAGGATTACAATGATGCTTATAATGCACGAACTCAAATGCAACTCACAGTACAATAAATCACCACTAGATGTTGTCTTGCAAACATGAAGCGATGCCCAAACTAGGAGGTCTTCATCCCTCGAAGCAATCCAGAATCAATCCGGCAGCATAACGGTGTATTTTCCAAGATGATCCAAATGATGCACCAAGACTCCTCTTTATAACTTTTCAATTGACTTTGCAAAACCCTAAAATCTGCTTTTAGGTCAAACTCATTCTCTTCAAGATTGGGCGTACTTTCTCCTTCAAGACTTAATAAATGATATTTTAATTAAAACATCAAACTTTGATAAATGCGCCCATCATAACCCCTGCTTTGACTTTGCAATAATTATAATATTCTTTTAATGAGGGCGCCACCCTCAATGACCACTTTTTAAACACAACATTAAGTCATTAACTCTAGGCCAAGGTCAACGTTAAAATATAATAATTAAAACGTGACTTTAATCTAAATGACTTAACTTATTTCTCCGAGAGTGCCCTGAAGCCAAAACTGATGAAGTCAACTGATCAAAACTGAAACCGGAAGTCAACCAACCTGAGCTCAACTGGAAGCTGCCAAAAATAGAATTTACTAAAAATAGTAAATTCCAAAAAAGTACTCTGAATGCTGAGACGAACATACCACTGCGAAGCCCTATGAAAACCCAGAAGGAATCCGCCATTAAAACTATCATCTCCGAGCAATGACCTCCTCAAAATTAGGAAACCCTAATTTTAACTTCCGACTAGCCTCCGGGTTCCCAAAGAAAGGCTAACGGTCACTGAAAATGTCAGGCTTGAAAAGGGGACATTACATGTCTCGCTCTCGAAGGATGTACCAGTTGACAGCTCCAGCCAGAGATTCCTAGAGAGTCGATCAGCGGCTTGGTAGAGTTGGGGAGGATGGCACAGGAGGCAGATAAATGGGTCACAGGAGTTCGTGCCGAGACAGAGAGATTTATGGAGGACCTTGCTTCTGCTTTCCAGCAGGCCTCTAGTATTTTAACACGGATGGATGCAGTGGATCATGCTTGGGGCGATGCCTCTATCTATCAGAGTAAGGTGATCCAGTGTCTTGAGGTATTGAGGCATGTGCCATCGCTAGCTTGTCGTGATTGATGGAGTGCCATTCAAGAGAATGACCGATTTATTTCTCTCTCGGTGGTATTCTTTCGCCATCACATGCGGGCTTCGGAGCGGCACGTGCAGATTCAGCCGTAGTACACAAGGCTATGGCCACCATTATAGATGGAGTCTCGCAATAACCTTTGAGGCCATATTTTCTAGGCGGTTGAATCCGGATGAGATAAGTGTTGATAATTTGAGGGGTTTGCTGGTGCCTTTCTTTGCAGATGTTAAGACCTTTGTACAAGATGACTTTGAGAATACTTCTACTTTCTCCACCTTGATCCAGAACATGCAGGACTCCTTGGCTGCTTGGAGAAAGTCTTGTGCAAGGCATGAGCATTCAGTCACGGTGTTAGAGTTTCAGTTAGATTGTGTTCCACCGATTTCAGTTCAGGAGGTTGAGGCCGTACTTAGCAGATTTGTTGAGTTGGCAATCAGAGAGAAGGCAAATGGGAACGCACTACTGGACGAGGATCTTCTAGAAGACTGAATATGGAGCATTTATTACCTTTTACTATTTTTGGGAGTGAGTGGGAATCTTTGATTCATTTAATGTACCACTCCCTATTCTGGCAGTTTTTAGGGTTAGGGCTGAGGTGGCACGATTCTGGCCACTCTATTGATTGTAACCCTAGCCGTCTTTTGGGACTTGGCTAGCTATAAAAGGGGGAGTCCCCCTCATTTGTAATACATTAGACATTGGAATAGTAGACGGTAGACATTGAGAGAGCATTAGCATTAGAGCTAGATAGTGCAGCATTGTAGAGCATTTTTGCATAATTTGGAGAAGAAAGAAAGTTTTCCCTTTGAAAACTTTTGGGAGATTGTTGTGTAACACTTTTCATGATAATAGATCTTTTCATTGATGATGGAATTCATCTTGTCATCAATTGCTAGCAAGGTCTCTTCTTCCTTTCGTATCCAAGTAGCTTAATTTCATGCAAGTAGCTTACTTTGGTGTGTGGTGTTTTATTGAGATAGCTTCGCTTGATTCCATACCACTAGCGGCTTGTTGATGACAAGTTCGCCTTGTGTGGTCAACTGGAGATTATTTTGTGTTTAACTTCAATTGTGATTTATATTCTTATATGCGTCGTGATGGTGTATGCATGTTAAGTCATAATTAGAACATCTTTTGCTATTTCCCTTGAAGATTGCACCGATTTTACTGAGGCTGTCTGACATGAGGCTAGGTGAAATCTGGTTGAAGTCTATTGAAATGAAGCCCCACATATCCTGCATTTAGAGTAGAATAAGTTTCTTAGGCCTTACACCCTTTTACTTTCTGTATATTTCTGATTAGTCTTAGGAAAAGAACCACATTGCCAGATCATACACGTAAGAATCCCCTTCAAATCACATATCAGCTGCTAACTGTGAGAAGCCTGAACAATTTTGTAAGTCCCCTCGTACGAACACAGCATTACACATCAACCAAACTGGGTCTATTCGCACTTAAGGAACCTTGGAGTTGAACGCACGAACTTTCTGGAAATCTTAGCGTGCGGAATACTTTGATCA
>VDFB02194608.1:0-29028 GCA_007258455.2 Sequoia sempervirens | reverse complement strand
GGATTGAAGAATATAAAGTTTGTCTAAATCCTAAGAAATGTGTCTTTGGCGTGACATTAGGAAAGCTCTTAGGATACATAGTTTCCTATAGAGGCGTTGAAGTGGACCCTACAAAAGTAAATGCTATATTAGATATGCCTCCCGCAATAGGAATCAGTCAACTCAGGACATTGCAAGGCCGACTTCAGTCCATCAGACATTTCATTGCATGACTTGCAGATAAATGCCAACCTTTTCAGTATTTGTTATGCAAGGGAGTTCCTTTTATATGGATAGACAAATATGAGGCATCCTTTCAACTAAATAAAGAGTACCTCTTGACGCCTCCTATTTTGATGCCACCAATAGATGGTAAGCCCCTAATCCTTTACATATCAACTACCACTGCCACACTAGGGGCATTACTTGCACAAAATGATCATGACAAGAAAGAACAAGCTATCTATTACATTAGTTGCACATTGGTTGGGTATGAAATCAACTATAGTCCTATTGAGAATGCTTGTCTTTCTATGGTTTTTGCTGCTAAAAAACTAAGACATTACATGCTAAATCACCATACAAGACTAGTGGCTAAGATAGATCCTCTCAAATACCTACTCAACAAGGCAACATTGAGAGGACAGTTGGCTAAGTGGGTCATGATACTCAGTGAGTATAACATACAATATGTGGAATGAAAAGCAATAAAAGGATAGGTTATCGCAGACCAACTTGCCGACGCACCCACAAAATTTGATCACCCTTTGATTTCTGATTTCTCGGATGAGTCAATTGATGTTTGCATTAGACACTGGTGCAACATGGAAGTTATACTTTGATGGCTCATACACTAGTCATGGATCAGGTGTGTGAATACTTTTCGTCATCCCTCATGGTGATACTATTCCCAAATCCTTTAGAATAACCTTCCTGTGTACAAACAACATTGCAGAATACGAGGCCTTACTAACAAGATTGTGCATGACTATAAAATGGAAAATTGCAAGTCTTTGGTTATTCCTAATTGGCCATCTGATAGGTCAACGATGACTATGACACTAAAGACGAGAAATTGACCCCATACAAAAGAATGGTTGATAGTTTTAAACTATATTTTGTAAATATTACCTTTTTCCAGATCCCATTGATTTAGAACAAAGCAGCTGACGCCATGGCCACCATTGGATCTCTCTCAGACATTCCTAAAAATATGTCATAGTACGAGTTCTTAGTTGAATAGTTGTTGGTCCTTGCCTTCGATGTCCTTGAATTTGAGATGGTGTGTGAACTTGTTGGTCCCAATTCCCCATGGTATCAAACCATTTATGACTATCTGCATTCCTCAACATTACCACCTGACCTATCCAATAACCAACACAAGTCCTTCCTTCGTAAAGTCGCTCTCTACGTCATCATCGGTGATACCCTATATAGATGTGGCCTAGACAATACCTTACTTAGATGTCTCGATACTAATGAAACACAAACTATGTCACATGAAGTACACAAAGGTATATGTGGAGCCCATTCTAGTGGTTTGACTCTAGCTAAAAATATCATGTGACTGGGATATTACTAGCCTATAATGGAGAAAGATGCCTATCACTTTGTGAAGAAATGTCAACAGTGTTGATACACATCGACCTCATCCACACACTTGCATAGGAGCTGCAATCGATCACTTCACCATGGCCCTTTGCCTAATGGGGACTTGACCTCGTAGGAAAAATTCATCCCACCTCATCTAATGGCCACAAATTTATTATCACTACAACTAAATATTTCAAGAAATGGATTGAAGTCATTCCTTTGACATACATAACTGATAAGAAAATCTCCAAGTTCATCCTCAATTACATCATATGCCAGTATGGTGTCCCACAATCCATCATCACTGACAATGGTCACCCATTCAAAATTTAGGATGTTTGTGAGTTATGTGAGAAATTCCACATCCAACACTACTTTTCCACACCATATTACTCGTAAGGTAATGGCCAAGCTAAGGCATCCAATAAGACCATAATTAAAATTCTTAAAATATTGTCAATGACACTGGTTGTGACTAACACATTCACCCCATCCTATGGGTGTATTGCACAAGCATTCACACACCCACCAACACCACTTCATTCGCCCTAGTCTTCAACTCTTAGGCTATCCTTCCTATATAGGTTGAAGTACCCTCCCTATGAGTCTCCATGAAAGGGCTCATTGACGATGAAAAATACTGAATATCATGACTACATGAATTAGAGTTGCTTGATGAACGTGGATAAAAGGCCTTGACTCATCTACAGGCATACCAAAACCGTCTTTGTTGTAGTTACAACAAAAAGGTTTTGGTTAGACGTTTCAACATTGGAGACTTAGTATTGATGCAAAATTTGAAAAATCAAGCAGAATGTGAGAAACTCGACAAATTTGAGCCCAACTAGTTGGGTCCATATGTCATAACAACATCCTTTGGTTCTAACACTTATCAGTTGTCCACACCTAAAGGAGAACCTTTTTTGAGCCCATCGATAGCTTGCACCTATGCAAGTTCTATACCTAGCTTTAGAGAGCTAGGCTAAAACTGAAAAAATAAAAAAAATGAGAAAAAAAGGTTATGAAAAAAAGATACAAAAAAATGAGAAAAAGGTCTTAAATCATACAAAAAATGAGAAAAAGGTCCTGAAAAAATACAAAAAAAATTAAAAAATTGTTACATTGATGAAAACCTGGCAAACAAACGTCTCGATGACTGCAAAAAAAAAGAAGATCATGAAAATAGTAAAGAGAAAACAATTCATCCAATAATTAAAACCATGTCAATGGCACTTTGGATAAGTACTATGATGAAAACCTAGCAAACAAGTGCCATGTGTAGTCATTCTTTGCTTTGTTATCTACTATCACTCTATCTAGTCTGCCACCCTAATCCATAATAATGCCTTTACCTTCCATCATCTCCCACTTGACATCCATCATAAGGCCTTGTCATATTTATCATGACTCCCAAGTGGTTGGCGTCTTGCATCCTTTCTCCTCCATCTTTCATCCATAATAAACCCTTGTCCCATTCCATTCCTATTGGCTAGTCTCATACCTGACCAGGGGCAATTTCCTAACACCTAGCTTCATTGGATTCTAATCTTCTATATTTTGCTTTATCTTAATCATAGGCTAATATTTGCATACTCGATCTAAGGACAATAATATTAACAGTAGAATAGAGAAGGGCTACAGAGGTTAGCCAATGGATGCGTGAATTAGGTGATATTATTTCATTGTATTTATGTTTGTATGTCCTTTGCTCTTCATAGTTGATTAGGATTTTTGTGACTAATGATTTTAATGTCTTAATTTGAAAGCGAAAATGCTCGATCACACACACATGCCAAACATTATGCATACAAATGACATGAATACATATACAAATCAATATTTCAATCAAACACAACACACATGGCTAGAGATAGGTTTCTCATTATATGCAAAATCCAAAGACGATAAGGACAAGGGTCTTCAAGGTAGGCAAGGAGTGTCACCATAACAACTTTATGGCTTTGTAGGATGGAGTATGTGGACCCTATCATGAGGCGAGGGTATCCATTAACATCTAACTCTCACGGGGTGTGACATTTCCTTGGTGTTGATATTGATCTTCTACATGTGTTCAAGGCATACCATTGAACCAACATCATGACATCCATACTAGGCCTTTATAAGCACTATGAGTATGTCATTGAATTTATTTATCCAATATACTTTTAGTTATCAATGATTAATAAATCTCACATGTTGGAGCCTCAAAACCATTTATGGATTCAAAACAATGGGAAAAGCCACTCCTTCCCAACCCTCTATACCTCAATCTTAGGTTCGTCACATCTTGTTTCACTAATTGGATGTGACACATAAAACGAGACAACAAAATTATGGTACAATTTGAACATGGTCTCAAAATTTTCTACATGAAAAAATAATGAGACTTATTTTCCCCTATTTTAATTCTTTCAAATCACTCTAAATTTAAAAATTTAAAAATAATTTTGAACAAAAAAAACCAACAAACCACCAAATCCTCCATTGATGAATGCTTAAAAATGCTTTTTTTTTCAAATAGAAATTTCCATAAGATAAAAACACCCTTTTGATTTATATACACACAACAACACTCTTTTACACTAAAATTCACTTCTTTTGAATTTCTTAGAATTTTGACATAGTAAGGGTTATGAAATGGATATTTTAAAAATTTACACATGACAAATTTGTTTCTCAACAAAATCCAATAAATCCAAATTAAAACTGAAGCCATATGCTACCAATTAAGTGGGCATGACATCGATGAATTAGAAGAATCCAAAAACTGATAGAAAGGAAAAGAATTTACCTTAAATGGAAACACACAAAATGAATAATTTTCAAGTAAAAATTCAATACTAGAGAAGCAATTTCACACAAACTCCAAACACATCTTCAATGCTTTCCATCTCTAATCTAATCTAAGTCCAAACAACTCCCCAATCAAGCAATTTAATGGATTTTCCAAAATGAGAGGAAGAGGGTTTTGAGAGAGTCTACTTTTTGAAAATAAAAGGAATGATAATTTTCTCACTTCCCTTTCTTTTTCACTTTTATTTATGGATGTAGAAGAAAACAACATACTTTGATCTCTCACCCAAATTCGTAAAATTCAGATTACAAACAACTCCGCAAATGATTTATATTTAATTTGATGATTACATTTGTCAAATAAAACCAATTCTCCACCCACATGAAATATCACAAACTCCTCAACAATTTATAATTACAATGAAAAACACAGTTCAACTATAGAGACATTTCCAATAGTTTTTAGTTTGTTATCAAAATAAAAATTACAGTAGGTAATGTTTTACGACCTTTCAAATTACTATATCAATGATTTGGGTTTCACCTCAATCCGCAACTTTTATTCTACAATTCCAATCACCATTTTGGCCACGACCCTTCAAATCTGCTCTATTTAACTCTACTTGTTGTCACCTCATCTTCCCTCTCGTGCACTGCTACCAAGTCTCTTCACACTCTTCAAACATTCTTGGCTCTTCCTACCTTAATTAAACCATAATATCTCTTGTTTACTTTCTATCCACCAAAGCTTCTTTACTTGTCAAGCTGTCACAACTTCTATACCTGCTGATTTAAATTAAATCAAACTACTACTCATAGCACTTTCACGTAGCCACTTTGCAATCTTGAATTTTAACTCTCCTCTTTATTCATTTCCACCGTAGACCATATCCAATATGTTTTCAAATTTTACGGTAATCTAATGTCTCACTATCTTGGAATGAGCGCAACTCCATCCTCTATCCCTTGGCTTTTACTTTATTCTCACAACACAACCTCTGCCTTCACCAATTTACTTTGCATCTACAATTTGATGGCCTTCATTTTCATTTTGCAAACACACTAACCATTTTTCCATATGAAGTGTGGCCTCATTTCTTACTTCTACGCCTATTCAAGGCTACCAGTCAGCTATAAAGTAATTGATCCAGGTGGATCCTCAAGATCCCTAAAATTTGATGTCTTGAAATTATGGTGATGATGGCCCTATTGTGTAACACTCGTTGAGAGCTTTCCAACACAACTTGAATGGGTTCAAATGGAGTTCGTATGCAAAAGTTATGGGCGGTCAAAGTTGCTTAGGAAAAAGGTTGACTTGATGACGTCAACAAAAGTACATTCAACCTGGATGCTGACGTGGAAGTTGATGATGTGGCAGGATGATGTGGTAGGCAGTTGCAACGAGCTAATCTGACATCGACACGTGGCAATTTCTACACAAATAGAAGTGCCATGTGGCCCAATAGTTGGGCACCATGTGACACCCAGTGTTGGGTGTAGGGTTAACTATTTGACCAAAATAAGGTTGAGGGATTCAAACCCCCAATCTATCTACTTCTAATATTCCCTCTCACCAATGTGCCAACCATTCATTTTGAAATGTAAATGGCACCGCCTTATTTAAATTTATAAATTGCTGCCTATGCTAAAAGGAGGAGAGTAGTGGGGGGTTTTGAACCCATGACCCCTCCCTCATTATTCCATGCACCAAGACCGTTACACCATGCGACAATCTCGCCATATGAAGTAGATGGATATATCTTTTCACATCTATTAAAAGGTGACCCGTGGATAGAGGGGCTCAGGTCTAACCTGAAGCCCCAATTTAACCATTTTTTAAAAACAAATCAAACAAACCCGTTTGTAATAAATTTATACCAACCCAAAATCATTATTTTGTAAAACTCAAAATTATAAGAGCCAATAATTTTAAGGGTTGAGTATAATTTTAAAGACTAGGTGATAAAATTGGGAGATATTACGAGGGAATTAGTGATTTGTATATGTTAATAGGTGGAATGGTTTAAATTTTTACTTGTAAAGGGAGATTAGCTCGATTTTGTAAATCATTTGGTTTTAAGCCAAATTGAGTAAAATTTGTGTGTAAAAGGGGGAGAGTTTGGCCTTTCAAGGCATGAGATTTTTGGTAAGAAGACTTTGGAAGAGAGTTGTAGGCTTAGTTCGAGGCTCGAATTTTTATATGAGTTTTGAGAGAACTATGTAAAAGCTTGCATTATAAGGAATTTTCCTTCTTGATGTCTAGAGTAGGGTCATTAGTGTGAGATGCCTTCTTGAATCCTTGTTTAAGGAGAAGGTAGTTCTTTGTGTAAACACTTGTGAGAAGGTCCCAACATCTTGCATAAGAAGGAATAGAACGATTCGTGTTCAAACGGATCTAGAGACATAGTCAGAGTCAGGTGAGCTCCGTTATCAATCTCTCTCTCTCTCTCTCTCTTGCTAAATGGTTTTATTAGCTTTGGTGATTTTCATGTGTTCTAATGTTCATTGGTTTTACTAATTCACTTGCAAACATGGCAATAAAGGATCTTGTTATAAATATGATTCAAAGTGTAATTAGAAAATTCTAAGCATTGATTTCATATCAGTAATTTTGCTATTTTTTTATTACCTTCATATTAACACATATGGCGCTCCTATCCTTCTCTCTTTGGTAGAGTGCGCCTCCTTTGAATGTTAGTCTACAATTTTAATCTTGCTTGGTATCTTTTTAAATTCTTGTCTTGAAACTCTTCGGTTTCATGGATTTTCATTGCTATTGGTGACTCTTGCATTCTCTTCTTCTCATTATTTTCTTATTGCCAATTCAAAAATTTTAATCCATGATAAGCTTGACCTTTTAACTTCTTTGTTTTTGCTTCATCTTTATACTCATAAGACAATTAAAAATTAATTGATACACAATTCAAATAATTGAAATTTGGAAGATAAATCAAATATGACATTTTTTCAATTAGATGACAACAATGCTAGCCACAATCAACCACCAAAACCAATTCAAATTTAACTTTGAAATCCAACCATAAGCTCAAAAAATGTAATATGAAACTGAGATCCAACCATAAGCTCAAAAAAATGTAATATGAAATTGAGATCCAACAAAAACAAAATAAAATCAAATCAATTTTTTTGTTGATGTTGATCGAGCATTTGTCCAGGATACTCTTGCATCAGACACACTAGGTAAGAAATTTGTGAGCATGGGCTCACAAAGGTGGAGTCAGGTGATAGAATCACCCTTTGAGACTACAACCAGTTTTCAATGAACTCCATCGCTGATCGTCCGACCTCCTCCGCCAACTACGTGCTCTTCTTTTCTCCATGCCCTCCTTTGGCATGTCTTCACTGCAACTCTACCCTTGCAACCTCCACGCTACAATTGTACCTCGATCTCATGAAGATTCCACTTCGTCTGCTATAATTTTCCATCTCACAACACTTTCCTCTACGCCTTCCACTCTTAACTGTTAAGGAATCCACACACCTGCAATGATACTTTTGAGCTTCTCTCATGCTTCCAACTCCGTGCTTTCCAGCCCTCAATTGCTTGAGACTCCACACACCTACAACGGTAATTTTGAGCTCCTCAATCGTGCTTTCACTAACCAAAGGCTCCGTCATAAGTTGCCTCATTTTCGACAATTTGTTTGTGCCATCAAAACCTTTACTCACTTCCCTCTCCACCCGTAGGTGCGAGTGTGAATCGCCTCTCTCAACACTCTATCCACACACTCAGAACCTTTGGCTCTGATACCAATTGATGGAGAAGAAAACAACATACTTTGATCTCTCACCCAAATTCACAAAATTTAGATTACAAATAACTCTGTAGATGATTTACATTTAATTTGACGATAATATTTTTCAAATAAAACCAATTCTCTACCCACATGAAATATCATAAACTCCTCAACAATTTATAATTACAATGGAAAACACAATTCAACTATAGAGACATTTCCAATAGTTTCTATTTTGTTATCAGAATAACAATTACAGTAGGCAATGTTTTACAACCTTTCAAATTACTATATCAATGATTTGGGTTTCACCTCAATCTACAACTTTTATTCTACAATTCCAATCACCATTTTGGCCTTGACTCTTCAAATCTGCTCCATTTAACTCTACTTGCTATTGCCTCATCTTCCCTCTTGTGCATTGCCACCAAGTCTCTTCACACTCTTCAGACATTCTTGGCTCTTCCTCTGCCTTAATTAAACTGTAATCTCTCTTGTTTACTTTATGTCCACCAAAACTTCTTTACTTGTCAGGTTGGCGCAACTTCTATACCTGTCAATTTAAATTAAACCAAACTGCTGCTCATAGCACTTTCACATAGCCATTTTGCAATCTTGTATTTTAACTCTCCTCTTTAGTCATTTCCAGTGTAGACCATATCCAACATGTTTTCAAATTTTATGGTAATCTAATGTCTCACTATTTTGGAATGAGCACAACCCCATCCTTTATCCCTTGGCTCTTATTTTCTTCTCACAATGTAACCTCTACCTTCACCAATTTACTTTGCATCTAAAATTTGATGGCCTTCATTTCCATTCTGTAAACACACCAACCATTTTCCATATGGAGCATGGCCTCATTTATTACTTCTATGCCTATCCAAGGCTGCCCATCAGCTACGAAGTAATTTTGTTATTCTTGTTTTTTTGATTACCTTCATATTAACACATATGGTGCTCCTATCCTTCTCTCTTTGGCTAAGCGTGCCTCCTCTGAATGTTAGTCTGCAATTTTTATCTTGCCTAGCGTCCTTTCAAATTCTCATCTGGAAACTCTTCGGTTTCATGGATTTTCATTGCTATTAGTGACTCCTGCATTCTCTTCTTCTCATTATTTTCTTATTTCCAATTGATAGATTTTAATCGATGATAATATTGGCCTTTTAACTTCTCTGCTTTCGCTTCCTCTTTGTACTAATAAAATGATTAAAAATTAATTGAGACTCAATTCAAATAATTGAAATTTGGAAGATAAATCAAATATGACATTTTGTCAATTAGATGACAACAATGCTAGCCACAATCAACCACCAAAACCAATTCAAACTTAACTTTGAAATCCAACCATAAGCTCAAAAAATGTAATATGAAATTGAGATCCAATCAAAACAAAAGAAAATCAAACCAATTTTTTTTTGTTGATGTTGATCGCCCATTCGCCCAAGATGCTCCTCTATCATTTATATTTTCTTATTTTCATTTTTTAAATATTTTTATTTCTATTTTCTCTAATTAACATTCATATGTAATTTAATGTTCAAATCAATTCCTTAATTTTGAAAATAAATAAGCTATTAATTTGAACTCATAAATAAAGACTATTTAACTAATTAAAATAACTGCATATAATTTTTTGATGCAATTAACTATAAATTCCTTTTTTTTCTTTTCTTTCCTTTTGTATTTTTTGATTCCTAATGTACATCATATAATATTACCATGCCAATATTCATTCATCAAATTATAATTGAATGCAACTAGGAAATAAGCAAGATCACAAATGCAATCATGCAATCATATAATCATGGTTTAACCACAACACCATAATTTGGATTCAAATTAGCTTGGGATCTCATAAGACATTTTTCACACTCGATTTGAGTACAATAGGGGTTAGTAAACACATTAGGCCCAATGTGACATCTCTGATGTAACCACTATTGAGAAAATAAGTTCTCAAGTCTACATACTTAGGCGAAGAAATAACCTTGTACTTGCACTCTCAAGTCACAAGTTAAACATACTTGCACCATATATGTAATAGTTGAAGCAATACGAAATCACTCAACAATGTACAAAATCATATAATCATCATATCCAAATAACTCCATGCTAATGTACATCATCTAGACATATAAATATGATAATTAATAGACATCTAAAATGTCAACAAATTAATATTAAAATCCATCTATGGACATCCAAAATGGCAGCACATTAATATTAGCATCCATCTATGAACATGTATGTATATGTATACATATTCATAAAAATAAAGTAAAATATACATTATCAAATCTAAAAGAAACTGTATCACACATATACATAATATATAACCAGAACCTATATGCCAATACAAAATTATTTTGAGAACACCTCAACAACAAACGAATAAAGTATAACAATCATTAGAGCTAGATCCATAATCACAAAAGAAACAAGGGAAAATTCTAGATGCATTACAAACACTACACAACATATTTTGAAGCATTGAACAAGAAAGTTGGTAATAAAAAATTGAGGGATGATAAAAAGGTGGCTTTCTAGGAATGTCACATGTTGTATGCCCATTGATCCACTTAAATATGGTTGGATCATTTTTTCTCAACTCAAATTGTAATAGAGACAAGAGCCAAGGGATTCACTTGCTTTGGGATAATTGTTATCTTACATTGAAATATTAGATATGAAAACACAAAAATAAATGATTGCAAATACCCTCAAAATCTTTTAAAAAGTAAAAATAGAAAGAAACAATTATACTAAAAATATTACAAAACAAAACATTAAAGATAAAACTTATAAATTAAAATAAATCAAAGAATCTCTCATTTTATAAAATCACATCTCCAACTAAAACTTAAAAAAACCTTAATAACATAAAGACCTCTAAATTGAAATATTTATATATCATTTTTATTACACTTCTTTAAACATATCCATAAATCAAATCCTCTTACCTTATAGAGCATCACATCTCCTCCAAAACTTTAAACACCTTAATAAAATTGAAATCTCTAAACTGAGTATTTATATCATTTCTATTACACTTCTCTAACATACCCATAAATGTTGAAATGTGATTACTAATTTACTAATTCATTCTATCTGCCTAAAAAATATGCCTCTGAAATTGTTTCTACCACCACTACCTACTCTCATCTACCTATAACCACACCCTATTGTGAGGATTTTCTCAATCCACCGTTTTTCCATTAGTAGGTGGCCATTCTAATTTTTAGGTGCACAGAAAACAAAAATATGAGGCCAACGATTTCATTATCTTACCATGATCTTGACAACCAGGCCTCCACGGCTGCCATGGAGGTCGACGATAGAGATCCACTAGAATTGATGAACGACATGCTTCCAGATAGCAAGCCTTTCGACGCAGATTTCTTCAATTCATTTGAAGATGATTTTGACGACAATGGTATCGCCTGATCAGACCATACATGGTATTTTCTTTTGATTTTGTGCATACACATGTTGAAATCCTGTCAGGGGTTTAACTTAACTGGTTTTGGGCATTGATTCAAGCCTGAACATTTGGAATTTGTGCCATTTGGACGCCAAAATGTATATGTTTGACTTGAGTTTTTATTACTTTCTGAATTTTCTAACAAATTACATATATATTTTCTAGCTACAAATGATGAAAGCTTAGGGTTTAATCGAGTTATTGTTCTGGTGGTTTGGACAAGGTGAAATGTATCCTTTGATTTGGGCATTTTCTACTCTCTCTCTCTCTATATATATATCCAAGATGAAATCTTAAGTAGGGTGTACCTATATTTTAATAAGTTTTTAATTTGTGGCATTTTGATGGTGAAATGTATACTCTGATTTGGTTTTCGTTTTATATTACTTTCAAAAATGTTTAATGCCATATGTATTTTCTGCATAGCTAAGTTTAAACCTTAAATAGGATTTAATTGAGTGTTGTTGGTGTGATGGGTTAAACTTTGTGACATTTGGATTGGAAATATATAACTCTGAATTAGGTTTTTATTAGTTTTTGAATTCTATAATGCCATCTATATTTTCTGGATAATCAGGTTCAAGCCCTACCTAGTGTTAAATTTAGTTTTAATGTTGTGTGATAGTTTGGCCCTTGTGACATTTGACATGTGAAACGTATGCTCTTCTGATTTGGGTCTCTCTCTCTCTCTCAATAATATATATATATTCTGGATTCTTATATTGAAATCCTTAGTAGGGTTAATTGAGTTTTAGTAATGTGATCGTTTGCACTTTGTGAAAATTGGATCATGAAATCTATACTCTGATTTAGGCATTTACTACTTTTTGGATTCTCTAATGGCATGTATATATATTGTGGATATCCATGTTGAAATCTTAACTAGGTTTACCTAGAATTTAGTATAAAATCAAGCCTAATAATTTTTGAATTTGTGGCATTTGGATGCTAAAATGTATACTGTGGTTTGGGTTTTAAATTTTTTATTACTTTCATAAATTTTGAATGCCTTATATGTTTCTTGCATAGCCATGTTGAAACCCTAAGTAGATTTAGTTGAGTGTTAGTGGTGTGATGGCTTTCTCAATAATATATATATTCTGGATTCTTATATTGAAATCATGTAGTGCCCCCGCTTGGTTGTCGTTGATGACAAGTGTTGTTGTTGGTAATGTCATGATGATGTGGTGATTTTATTATTTAATTTAATTTTAAGGTTATGAGATAACACTAATAATATGCTTGGATTTGATTAATAAAGTTAATTTAATTATAAGGTTAGTTGTTTTATTTGGAATTAAATAAAGAATTAGATTCAATAATAAACATTAATTGAATTATCATATGTTAGTAATCATGTTTAAATAATTAATTAAATCATAAGTGAGTTGCAAGGTTATTTAAAATATAATTAGAAATTAAAATAATAATCAATTAAATCAAATCAAATAATTTAGAACAAATGATCAAATTAAACTAATTCGTTAAAAATAAAAGTGATGTTATTTAAATTGATTTAAATTGTTGTGTTAAATTGAAGTTAATAATAATTATGAACAAAATAATCTCGAAAAGATAATTATTATAATAAGAAATTTAAATGGTTTAGGGGATAGGAAGCTGAAGTGTTTTAATGCAAGGAAAGCAGTTGGAAAATGGAAGGTGAATAGTTTATTGCTAACTAAATAAGTAATAGCTATATTTAGCTTTTGGAGGGAGCAGAAGGGGGAGGATAGAGCATCTCGATGGGATGAAAGAGAGTGCCTTTTAGATTTGGGGAAAGAAATCAAGGCCGATGGTGATATCTGGTTTGAACCCTCTGGCATCTCTGGAGTGGCTTTGCACTAGTTTTATCTTGAGTTGGCACTGTCTTATCAGGTATTTTATTTTGGATCATATATTTGTTATTTTCTTTGATTATAGATTCTTTGCAAGGTGTAGAACCCTATCCTAGGAAATATTCTTCATTATGAGACCCTGGTAGATGTCTACATGCTGGAGCCTTTGTGTCTTAGCATTTCTCTTTATATACGATGTAAAATTTCTCACCATTTTGTATTCCTTATTGTTTCAAGAATAGCCAAAATTAAAAATGTCTGATATTGTATGCATATTTTAAGTTTCTCAATACATTTAATAAATTATTTTCATTATAGATTTTTGCCTAAGCCGTGCATCTTTCAAGCTTTCTCACAAATCTCGAATGCATACATTGTTTAGATCTTGCCTTGATTTAATCCCTGAGCATTTTAGAAGAATGTGGATTTTAGCAGTTAATTCTTGATACCCTAAGCGGATCTGGAATGAGTTGTAGTATTTCATGATCTGAATATAAACTGATTTGAACTCTTGAACATAGAAGGGTGCGTACGCTTAAATAAGCTCCCTGATTCCTTCACAAGTGCACTTGAACCTCATAGGAAAATCTGAAGATTTAAATAACGCTTGATTCTTCGACAAATATATCACAATTGCAGCACTTTAAAATAAATTTATCTCCCAATTTTCAAACTTGAGAGCGTCTCTAGAAACTTGCCAAAACAGTAAATGCAGTTCAAAGGAAAAGTTGTACATTATTCTCCTTCTCTTAAGTCACGTATTTGCACCTCACCTTTCTCCTTTCCTTCTGGCTTGTGGATAACGGGTGAGATTTGATAATAATGTAAGTAGATGGCGATATTTCCAAATTCCAATATTCACTTTCTAATATACTTGGTAGCCTGTCATAGTTTTAGCATTTAGAGTTGAGGCATTGTATAGAATTATATAGCCTCCCTGAAACCATTGAACACCTTTCTCAGCTGCAATGTTTAGACTTGCAAAGGTGGAGTAAATTAAATAATCTCACTGATTTCATTGTCAACCTGTTGCAGCAGCGCACTTGAACATGGTAGGGTGTATAGATTTAATATAATCTCTCTGATTCCTTTGTCAACCTGTCTCAGCTGTCGCACTTGAGCATAATAGGAAGTTTAAAGGTTTAATTAATCGCTTTGATTGCATTCTCAACCTGTCTAAGCTGCGACACTTGAATATAAGTTGTAGCATGTTTAAGACCCAGCAAAAGAAGGTCAGATATTGAATCATTAATCTTTGTGTTTGTAGAGTGCTTACACCTTGCGGTATGGTTGAGTTATTGGATTGAAACTTTAGGAAATTGATGAGTGCATTTGTGCTAGAGCTAGATTAATAATAAATAAATAAGGTAAATAGGATTACAAGCGATTTGGGAAGTAGTTATCAGTTATGATAGTTAAATGATTAGAATATTCCCGAATTTTTAATATTTGAAAAGATTTTCATGGTGGAAAATTAAACATAAGCAATTGAATGTTCAGTTATATGCAGATATAAACATATACATATATATATATAAACATATATATATATATATGATCTCCTCTATAAAAGCTATATGAAAAATATCAACTATTATATCAAGAGATGATTTCATAACATATTAAATGAATGTATTTTAAACTTTGTGAAGTGAGGAAGATAAAGTTAGACAAGCTTGATTACTTATTTATTTTCAAATTAACAAATAACAAAGGTAAAAATATTAAGCAAGATAATGATAACGTCACTTTAGAGAATAAGCATTTCTTAAAATGGTTGAAAGGATGTTTTAATTTATTTTTTTTCCTTTTTGTATATTACCTTGAGATACGTTATCTTTGAATGGGGGCTTCATCCTTAGTTGACTTATAGTCGAATAGATAATAAATGTGTTATTTGATGTTTATTGTTTTGATTTGTTAGTGATGACTTTAATGTCCCTTTTGATCTATCATTTGAACATGCTAACAAAAGTTATCCTTTTGCATGAGTATATATATAGGATTAATTGGAAATTATGTTTTATAGAGATTCTTTAGTAATGATTCTTTAGTAGGGTGCTTAGAAGATATGGGATTATTTCTTTAAGACCTTGTAATTAATGTGGTTATATTCAGAAAATGATTTGTTTATAGGGGTTATTATAGGAGTTAGAAAATTAGAACTATGGTTACCATTGGTAATTGAGTGTTATTATGTAAATGAGTTTTAAAATTGTCCCTTGGATTGAGTTTTCGTTCTTAATTATTTCTTTTGGATTGTTAGTTAGTCTTTATGACAATCTGAGTTTCTATCAAATAAGGTTCTTATATGGATAGTTATTTAGAACCTTGAGATTGTAATTGTTTTTGAGTAGGTTGGTTTCTTTTAATTGAGAATGTGATAGATAATTGTTGTCATTGCCATATTGCTGATTTTATAAATGTAATTTTTGTGCCACTGAAGGGGGTTCTCGTGAGGAGAAAATTGAGGTCTCCCGTGGAACGCCTAGTTGGTGGCTTTTGGATGTTGAGTGATTTTTGTTGATATGTGGATTGCATTTTTGTTTTAAGGATGATTGATTTGTGGATGGGGTTTGACGAAGCTTTCTTTGGTGGCTTTTCTGAGTTAAACTCATCTTTGGGGGAAATTTTATCCTTGTGTTGGAATTATTGGGGAAAAACTTGTGTTGCTTCATGTTACCCATGTTTGTGGGTTTTCAGTCTTTTTGGCTTCCAGAGGCTTGAGATGATTGTCAATTGATGTTCTCTCTTTATGTGCCCTTGATGTGGCGAGTGTTTTGGTTTCATGATTTTAAAAGGGTTGTACGGGAATTGTTGAGACTTTGATTATGTATTTATAGCGAGATGGGTAATGCCTCGCAGGTTTCTCAGTTGTGATCTAATATTCTTGTTATGTTGTACAACCCTTGGTTTTGGTTTGATGTTGTTGGGTCTCTAGGGAGAGTACCTCGTGGGGGCCGGCACCCTGCTTAAGGGGAAGGTCACAGGATAACCCACGAGTGAGTTAGTAATCAAGTGAAAACCTAATAATTAACTTAGGAGGGTTGGGTAGTAATATCATTATAAGATTTTAAAATGGATGCTCCTTATCTTCACATAGTGCTTCCACAGGCTAATGGAAGGCTGAGAAGGCCGTGGTCGGCAAGGTCGTAACCTCGTCCTCATAAGAGGTTTATGGCTCCGCATTAGTCACCCTATGGACCGGCGCCTCCAGTTGGGAGGAAGAGCACAAGACAGCCATGGATGGGACCGGCGCCTCCAGTTGGGAGGAAGAGCACAGGACAACCCATGTAGGACTATGCGATGACACTCTCCCCTTGTTGCCCAAGTGTTTTACTTCATTGTGTTCCTCTGGAAGTATGTTATGGGAGTTGGTTTAGATTGTGGTTGAATGGACTTATATTGATTTATGGAGTATTGCCTTGATACATCTTTGGTGTACTTTGTGGTCTTGTATGATCTTATTGATATTAATTTTATGACCTTGTAATTTTATGGTACTATGTTATGATGCTATTGTATTATTGCAATTTGGAATTGTATTATGTTTATTAATTCACTTTGATTTGGGCGATTGTAAGGATGGAACGAGAGAAAATTGACTACCATTGGGCAGGGTTCATTAGCCATGTAATTCACAAACAACTGTCCAATGTGTTGTAGACAAAGACCTTCACAATGACCTCCTATTTGGTCTATGCATTTGCTAGATTCCATCCCTACAAAGGATTGATATGACGAAATTTTCGACAAAAGATATCATCTATGAAGTTTCTCCCTCAGCCATTTAGGAAGCCTGTGACTCATAGGAGGGAAATGATGCATTTACTATGCATATAAACTGTAATGCCTTAGGAGGTAGAGCATGCTGTGATTTCAGACCAAGCTAAGGAACTCATCAAGAAATATAGAGCATGGTTTATTCAATTCCCAACCTTCTCCTACATTCGGATTGATGGCTACCAAAGGGCCCCATACAGACTTCCAAGGTACCCCACTGATCACATTGTATTGTTGGAAGTGACTAGACAGACTTGTGACTTTGATGCCCTTGTCAAGAAGGAGGGGAACAAGACAAGATTTGGTGGAGATTTTCCCCTAAGGATTGGCACTGGAGAGGTATTTCCTTCCATCAGTTCTACCCAAGCCTTAGAGGAAGAGATGAGTACTCTTGGTTTGTCCTTCCACTTCGAGAGGTCCAGATTTGATATCACAGGTGAGGCTCAAAAGAAGGCCAGTAGAGAATATGGTCATAAGGTTAATTTAGAGGACTACTGGGCCAATTGTGGTAATGAGTATGAGGTTAGGAAGAAGAAATTCTCTCAGCTTCCAGTGGATGCAATCCGATTGTAAAACTTAAGGGCAGTGTCTGATCAGTTTGAGGATGACGGGAACTTAATTTAGGACCATGCCTATGAAGCAGTAAAAGATAGGCCGATTGGTGATATAGACTGGTTAGAGGAGGAGCAAACAGAATTGAAGCAACTGATGGAGCCAGTCATCAAAGTTACTAAGATGTGGCTCAAGCACATGGTATGGGAGTTGGAAAACAAGGGAGTAAAATGTACATACGACCTGATTGGAGAATTAGATTCTCATTCCACTTCTAAAGACTCCACAGGGTAGCAGGATCCTAAAGGTAAAGGCAAACTGGACTCTCCTGTCAAAGCTAAATTTAAAGGTGTTCAAGGAGAAGAGGCCTAGGAAGTAGTGAAATAGAGAAGGAAAAAGGCCAACAAGAGGACAAGGACAAGGAGGTCTGAGCAGAATGGACCAAAAATCAGGGTCCTGAGGCTAATGTTCCTGTGCCTAAGAGGAAAAGAATTGTAAAATTATCAGAGAAGGCAAGTTCCAAGGTTGCAGAAGAGGTGATTTCCCCACCAATTGTGAATGTTGAAAGTTCAGAGGAGAAGGCCAAGGTGTATACAAGGAGATCTAGGACTCCTTCTCCTAGGGACAATGTGCCTGAGGCGAGCCTTCCTCCGATGGTTTCTCATAATGTGCAGCATGGTGATGTTCCTTCCACTCATGAGGCCCAAAGTCAACCAAGTGAGACAAAAAGGGTTGATGAAAATCTAGGCACTAAAGGGGAGGAATTCCATGAGAGGGAATTCTACAGTGCAGAGACCAAAATTGAAAAAGAAATGCAATCTCCCTTGGTTACATATGCAGAGTCACCGGTCACAAATGAAGTAATTGAATCCCCTCCAAGGGAGGAAGAGGCAGAAAAGGTCCTGTCATCTAAGCATAAGGAGGAGCACATTGAAGAGAAAAGGGACAAGGATGAGGCTCCTGAGAAACATAATTTGGGAGAAGATGTAGCAGGAGATCAACAAGAAGAAGTAGGGAAGAGCCAGGTGCAATTGGAAACAAATGTTCCTAGTTGGCTAGATAGAGAAATAAAGAGGAAATGGGTTGTTGTGGAAGATAGTGCACCGAATTGGGATGCACTACAAGCCAGAATTGGAAAAGATAAAGGTAAGAAGAAGGCTAGGGTGATCTCAAGGGTTGAAAGAGATGGAACACATAACAAAATTGTTCATATCTCCACCCCTGCTCCAGAAAAAGATAGAGATGATGTGGTAGGAAATTGAGGACTATGAAGTCTCTAGTATAGTTATTGTGGATTGATTGAGGAAGGAAATGAAGACCAAGCAGGAACTTAAGAAAGAAAATGAAATTCTCATAAAGTGCTTGGAAGAATTAATGAAGCCACTGCAATCCATTAATCCTTCTTCCTCTGCTACAAATCCTCTACCTCAGGAGACCATCACCGAGTTAGAAAGGATGAAAGCTTCCACCCTGGCCACTACGACTTGGTTAAAAGGGGTGAAAATAAAGGGTGATGAAGCTTATTGCACCTTGTCAACTGGAAAGGATGTTATCATGACAAATGGGTCGTTGAAACAAATTTTTGGCACAAGATAAGGAAGATATGAATCTTCTTCTGCAGACAACCAAAACTATTATAGAGTACACCAAGGATAGGTTGATAAGTGAAAGAATTCTTCCTTCCTCTAGAGTTGTTGAACCTTGGGATCGGTTCGAGGCACTGAAAATTAGGAAAAAGGTGCTGCTGAAGAAGATTTTATAAAACAAAGAGCGATTGACGCATACTCCTATCGGTAAGGTCTATATCACTGGCTGCATTGCTTTCTTCGAGATAATGATAGGACGAAGGAAGATCGCTCCTGAATGTTTGAGTCTGGAATAGTTGAGAAGTTGGTGGTAGGATGTTTATGCGCCACTTGATGGTGATTCTATTTTTGAGCACTAGCTGGATGATGTGGCCACCTACCTTGTAGTTATTGATAAGTATTTGGGCATTTCACCTCATTTGTAAGGGTTGAAAAGTTAGAAATAGTTAGATGGTTCGATAGTCAAAAGATAGTTAGAAGTAGAGCAAGTTAGCAAATAGTTGTGCTCAAGCAAATATTGTAACAGAAAACCAAAATTGTTGCTACAGTGGATAATTCGAATGCAAGTAATGGCATTGTGATTTGGTGCCATATTTGTGTTCTTTGTCTTGCATGGTTCTTGTTTTTCCATCTTTAAAATTGCTTTGAGAAGGTTAACATTTATATTAGATTTGATTTAATAATGTTTGTGATTCGATACTTGAATGTTGCAGCAATCCTTCACCCATACTTTTCACAACCAATCATTGTGCTAGTTGCTTTGCAAAGTTAGCCTGGACTTCGTATTTATCGTGCTTAAGTTTGGTTGTGAGGGTTTATTCATATCAATTGCAATATGGTTGTTTGAATGAACGTTCATGATTTGAAAATCTTAACACCTTAGAAGATTGCATTGTTTTCTATAAAATTGCAGATTTATCTGGGTCAAGTAGGGAGCAGTTTTGAGGGATTGGTCTATTTTGAGTGTTGGTTACTTTCATTATTAATCTTAAGAGTAGTATTAGATTTAGAAATCTCTTTTAAACCCTTATATTTTTCTATTTATTTGATTATTGGGTTAAATGTAGGATTGAAGTATCAATATATTGCTAGATCTGATAAATTTTGATTCAGTAGTTTGCTTGTAGTAAGGTCCCATTGTGATTACCAGCAATTTCACATTTATCAGTGAGTTGTTTATGCATTGTCAAGACCTCTACATTAGAGACCTTGGGGTTATCATCTCTTAAGGCTTTCATGAGATTTTACCTTTCAAGAGAGATAGATATCAGATCTTGTCCTGTTAAGTTGTTGTGCGTGAAACACCATCAACAAAGCACTGCCCTCTAATTCACATTTATAGCAATTGTATTGAGGATAATCCAGACAAACCAAAAGGCTTATTAACTATGTATATAGGTAAAGCAACTTACAACTTAGGTAGAGTTACATTACATTCAACATTTTGCATACCATTTAATACATTAGATTTTTTGTGCTTAGCATCTAAAGCATTGGACAATATGTTCAAGCACTATGATTAATTGCATGTGCTCCCTATAGACAAAATCTCACTAGTAGGCTCAACATTTGTACGCTTCATTCATAGACGACTATGAGACATAATGAAAATTCCTACAATGTACTTTAGAAACCTATATGCGATCTTCTCTGGTGATCTCTACCAACCGCAACCTATCCTTGACTCCATTGTGGTTTATGAACTTTGTTGATAGACCGATGGCCACTTAAGCAATAAACACATAGTTAATGCTTTCCCTATAAAGACAGTAGGTATTTATTTAGAAATTTTAGTTTTGATTAGGCTTAAGTTGCTCTCTATTGCATTACATTTTATTTCCATAAATTTAAATTTAAAAAATCAACTAAGTACCTGTGAACTAAATTATCCGCCACGCTAGAGAGAGTCTCAAATAATAAAGATATATATATATATATATATATATATATATATATATATATATATATATATATATATATATACGCACTCTTCTATCCTAGGTATGTAAGTGATCCGACATATCATACCTCTATTCAATACAGAATAGGAAAACATAGTAGTCATACAACTAATAAGACATCAATCAAATGAGTTTTGCTCTGGCCAGAGTCTTAGACTCGACAGGACAAACCGGGTCCCAAGTCACCTACAGGAGATGTAACAATATGTCTATATGTATTGTACTGAGAACTCCAGTAAGTTGGTTATGTAACAAGGTCTTGTACTTTCTCTTGGATTTTGGGCAACTGACCAAGTACAGGACTAATCCACCCCGGGGATTCTTCTAAGTATCAGTGACCAAAAGGGTTACATACTTTTCTTTCAATTATAAATGATATTTCGTAATTTTGATGAGCGTTAAGCAATCAACCTATATCCTTAGTATCTAGGTACTGGAGACTTCCTTCGTCTTCCAAACTGCCTACATACCCTATATCCACGGGATCAAGATACTAATGGATTCTTTGTGTTATAAATATGTAGTTATGGTTTCTATACTATGTTTAATGTAACTGCATGATTGGGTATACAATCTTTCAGAATCTCGTTTCCCAAGCAGTTCTTTGTCAGCTGCCACCTACTTAGGTGGTACAGGGATGAAAAAATAAACCTTGTAATAGAGTTACATAATTCCCCAAATTCTAAAGGGGTGTTTGACTTTAGAGTTGATTTTCAAGTTTCTCATGTTCACCTAGCCCTATTTTGATTTATTTTCTTTGTTCATTTGTTGTAACATCAATTCGTTGTTTGTTATCATTATAAGGTTGATCACAATACCTTCTTAAGGTAAGACACATATCATAACTTGGTCATTAATATAGTTTAACACAAAGATACCCCCTCCCACCCTTGATACATTGGAAAACATCTATTCAAAAAAAACTAACCATTTGATTCCCTAAAAAAAAAAACTTGTATGTGATTTCTTATTCTATAAGCTATTAGGCTCAATAGCCAATTAATACTCCAAAACATTTAAATAAGATTGAATAAATAAAAATACTACCATATTCCACAACCATATGTGTATACGTGCTTAATTAAAAAAATACATTCTTGCTCAAGAATCTTTCTATGTATTTTTAAGTAATTGTATATACTTATAAATATTGTGAGTAAACGAATGCTATTAATCTTCCCCAATTTTTATTTAATTATTAACACATATATTATTCATATATAAATTACTTATCTTATGTAAAACATGATTAATAATTACCTTCCAATCTATATTTAATTTCTTTGCCTTATTAACTGTTTATTTTATTTTTATTTTTAAAAAAAAGATAACTATATAAATATATGATAATATATTTATTTATTAAAAATACTCACATAAACTTTAAATATTAAAAATAAGAGGACTATCTTTACCTAAATGTATAACCTATAAATATTCACTGGTTATAAATATTCACTCGAAAAGAGTATTTATCTTTAGAAAACAAAATTCATCTTAAAAAGGTAAAGTATTACCCTTCTTTCAATATTAGAATTGAAAGGTACTTTTTACCCCCTTCCCATTTTTTTTTTTTTTGGAAAGATGCCATGAGGCGTTAATTTGTCTCCAAGTGTTTTAGGCTTTTAAGGAAAGAAAGCATTTTATTAGCCTAAAGTTTAGGAATGTGGAAAGATGATTTTTAATTTACATTTCACTACTCAATTTTCTAAATAGAATGTACATATGAATGAAGAAACCATACCAACAGGGCTTTATTAAGGAGATGTAAAAGAAGTGAAGCACAAGTAAGTAATTTTTAGTTATCTTTTGATAAATTTGATTTTTTATATCTAGAGTATATTATAGAAGAGTTAGCTATTTGTTTTCCTGTAAAATGAATTCTTTAATTTACCTAAGTGAATATTAATACTGATATTTGATTGTAAGATAAATGAAAGATTGTGAAACTTGTTTTCCCCAAGCTAATGCTTAGAGAATTATTAGTAAATGGTAATAATATTCTTAAATCGGAGTTCTTTGAATATCATGATTGTTATATAAATTTATGACAATAAATTAAAGAACTAAGGGACAGAGGGTCTTGGTTCCAGATTCAAAATATATTATCTCAAATGATTCACAACTAGCAACAAAAAATAAGAATACTTGTGCAACTTCATTCCTATCAAAGCAACAAAATAAAATAAAAATGAAACTCAACAATAGAAGTGACTAAAACCATATGCAGATTTCAAAGTAAAGAATTTAATACTAAAATCATGAATGTGTGATTTTGGAGTAATTGTAGTGACACCAAGGAAAGAAAATACTAAGTCTACAGATAAATACAATAGTACACCATACCAAAGTGTAATTGATCTAGTTTGTTGAAAATGAGTAGAGCAACAATAGTTGAAATTGAGATGAGATACCACTAAGATTTCCTTGCCAGGATCGAGACGCATCGATCTAAGCAAGTATTTTAAACCTTTTAGGAGAGAAAAAAAAAAAAAACATTATAGATGGAAAATACAGGTTTTACTTCCAAATTTCCATACCAAAAATGAAGTATTTGAACATGATAGGATGCCTAACAGGGATGCCTTAGGTAAAAATACACAATGCAAGAACAACTAATTACAAGTAGAAAAAAAAGTAAATTTGCATATTGATCATAATTTTTAACTACCATATTCCTTTCGGAAAAATGACAAATAATACAAATACTCGGGATTTCCTTCACTAGGCAACTATTGTCACTAGTTTTGCAATCAAGTTGACGCAATATTCAACAAAACTACTGAAACATGGAAACCTCTTTCAGATGTGGGTGATCTGCACGAAAGAGGAATCTCCAGAGTGAGCTAGTTCTCTGAATGATAAATCCTATTCTAAAACTCCAAGGGAAAAGGGATAAAAGATGAACTGAAAATAAATCTGAATCTAACTGATGATTGATTAAAACTTCTGACAGAAAATTGAATCGTGACACTCACAACAATTCCTTCACTACAATGATTCCTACAATCTCACCAATACATGATCTCATCATTAATTCATATGAAGATTCAGAACTTCGAATACAACATATAACCTAAAAACATGAAACCTTGTGCAAAAAAACTCATAAAGGCAGGACATTAAGGTTTCAAATTTGAATACACAAAACATCAAACTGCTGTTACCAGTCTTAAGACAAGAAAGTGGAAAGAAGAACTCTGCTGTATTATTGGAACTGAAAGAGTGTCAATCTCTCAAAACTGAGTACAATGTTCACAAGCTCAAAAATGCATAAGAGCAGGAACTCTGATCTGAACTACTAAGAGAGGAGAGCTGAAAAGACTAAGTCTTTGAAAAAGAACCCTCAAGAAACCCTAATCCGAGCTCAGAAAAATCTCAAGGAAAAAAGGCTTCTAACTGTCTCAAAAAACTGCTTAAAAGCAGAAAAAAGCACAATGCTTTCATGATCACACTGTCAAGCCTCTAAAAATAGGCTAATCTTGCTTTAAAGCTAAAAAAAAACCCTATCTCTCAAAGAAAGGTTTGAAATCTGACCAAGAGGAAAAGTCAACAAAAATCTGCTAAAAATATCAAGAAAACACAAAGCAATTTATAGAATATCGCTTTTATGACTCTACTTTACAAGATGCAAATTTGCACAATTTATCCATTTTTTGCAATTAAAGATTTAGAATCTTTTGCAAAAAAAAAATCTCCTTATTGCTCCATTACATTATTTTGATTTTTCTCAAAAAATAAATAAAACATTAACACAATTATCCTCCTTGATGTCTTCAATCTTCATTGATTTCTCTAAAATCAACTAAAAATAAAGCCCTAAAATAGATAATTTGATCAAAAAACATTATAAGTCATCAACTATTCATCATTACACCCTTATTGTTTTCTCACAAAACAATAACATAAGGTATCCAAAATCCATATTTCACTAAGGCACAACATAAGTCTCAAAGACTTAATATGTCGACCATCTTAGGCATTTGAATTTCGGCCTCACATAAGTATTAAGCTCAAACTTTAAAAAAGTCATAAGGCATAAGTTATAATTTTGACCTCCATTAAACATTCACCACATGCCTTGATTGAACATTCTGGATGATAATAGGGTTGAATTAGGGCTTGATCAAAACAAAGTCAAACCCTACTGATCACTCATTTTACACTCTTCAACTTGAAAGGAAGAAGCTCTGCCGCCACCATGACTGTGTCAAATTCGAGCTCAAATGCTTTGAGGAACCATTTTCTACCTTCTGACAGTCGAAACTATAGTGGGTAAGCTTATTCCACTTTGTATCATGGCTTTCACTTCATTATTGAATAAAAGCAGGCCACTATGGCCGCAGACTTTCATGTTTTCTCCTCTGACCTCTCTTTGTACTTGCTCTCCTTTGGCCACAACGAGCTCGAGCTCGACCTCTGCTAGTTCACTCCATGAAAGCTCGTCTTGTACTTCTGCTTTCCTCTACTGTGCAGAGGTAAGCTTTGTTTGATGATTTCATAACCTCTATGGATCCATATTTTAATATATTCAGGCCCTAAGGCCGCAGCTATGCATACTCCCTAATGTGTTTTCTTTGAACTTTTTGTGTCTGCAATAATCATTGTTGTGCTCTATTCTCACTATGAGGGCTCGGTCGTTCTTCAAAAGCTCGAAATCATGCTTTGGGAAGCTAAACTGGAAGTTTTGGCCATGGCTAAAGTGCTCCATCAGAAATATAAATGGGTAATTTTCCTTTGCTACACATTTGTTCTCCAGAGACTTAAATAGTTTCTTTTTACTCATGGATTTTGGCCATATCAGGCCGTGCCAAATGCGCACTGTAGGAAGCATTCTTTTGAATTTCAGGCTCGACCCAGAACAACAATCTCCTCTTTATGCCTTTTTGAATGTATAACTGCTTGTGGGTATTTAAAATTTTAACAAGACTGTAATTTCTCCATTCAGTTGCGAAAGCTTGACATGGGTTGTTGCAGTTATTGCACTTTCTGTATTTAGAGAACAAACCCACATGTGGGTATTTGAAATTTCAAAAAAGAACTGTACTTTCCTCTTTCTTGAGCTCGATTCAGTCACAGAAAAATGCATTTTTTGTATATTCTACTATTTAATTCAAGATTTCACATGGGTTATCACTGTAGCTACTTCCTCTGTATTTTGAAGCTAAACTGGAAGTGGGTCTTTGAAACTATTAAAGAAAACTGTATTTCCTTTACCTCTAAAGCTTGAAATAGCACAAAAATCTACATCTTTATATTCTACTGTTGTTTTTATATGAAACCCATATGGGTTCTCTCCATCATTGTATTTCTTGCACTTTGAAAACAAACTCACATGTGGGTATCATAGATTTGAAACCGCAAATTTATTTGTATGATTCTATCCTTATGGCTGAACCCAAAATAACCAGTGAATTTTTGAATTCCTGTAACAAAAGAATGCCTTGAGTATTTTACACTTTTAACCTCCTTAGAATCTTGTACCTCTCAAAAGAAAAACAACCTCATTGCATCACTGCAAATGACCACGACTGCTCAAAATTTGAACAAATCTGCCCAAATACCTAGTTTGAAACAAAGAAAAATGTCATTCATTGGAAACCCCAACATGGGTATTCACTGCTTGCTTTTAGAACACCTCCAGAAAAGAAAACTCATGGTAAGAATAATAAGAATCTGTATGTTGCTCTGTAGTTAATTCATTGACTCATATTACTCGGTATTCTGCTTTGGCATTTCTGTAACTCTCTTTGATAGTTGTATGACACCTGAGCTCGATTCATAATTGTTTTTCCCCTGATAAAAACATCTGACCTCTTGTCACAGAATTGTCTTTGACATGGAACTTGAGAATGATTTGTATTTGTCCATTATGAAGAGAAGGATCTCCATGCTTGTATTCTTCTTGTACTTCAATGTCTTTCTGACACTCCTTAATCTTAACATAGCAACTTCTACCTTCTGTTCTTGAACTCCATAGAGATTTTTAAATTGAGACATTGCATCACTTTATGGATTGCACCTTATTCACCAGTTCATATGCATAACTGACCACTCATAACTCATTCTGGAAAGACAAAGCTTACTCTTACCTCACCATTCTAGAATGATCACTTTGTCATGACACTCATAATGCAATATTTACTTTACCAACCAACTAGAACTAGAAATTCATTCAACACTCAAATGCACTGTCTGTCCTTTGTATTCTTGAGCAACATGGTACTCTTCATGCATTTTTATGTTTCACTTATCAAACTGCTTTTAAAAAACTATTTTCTTTCATGATGAAAATTAAAACAAAAATTAAGGCATAATGTATGCATGCTCACTATCCGAGAAAGAATTAATGAACAAAAACTCACATGACATGTATGATTACGATCAGCACAAAACACAAACCTATTCAGAAATATCTGATGTAAATGTACTTAGTTAAATTCCTTAAGTGAACTAAACTCACTGTTCACCTGTAGCCTTCAGAAAGCAACCCTGATCGTTATGAATGCACAATTGGTTTAGTTGCTTGAAGGATAACTCTGTTTTACTCTTTCAGTTGTTCTCATTTCATTTGATGAATATGATAAAGTATCTTTTAAAATCAGCCCATTTAATGAATAGGGTAGCATGTCGAGCTCTACCCTTGTGGGATCTCGTTTTTCTCCACATGCTTGGTCTTCGAATAATGTTCAGCTTCGTGACTTTACCTATACCTGCACAAGGAAACAAACAATGTTAGCATAAAAATAGAACATGATGATCATGATATTGTTATCTCTCCTTCAGCTCACTTCTTTCGTACTACACTTGATTGATTGTGTCAATGCATAGTTAATAGTAGATTGTACTATTGTGGGTGCCTTATATAGGTTACTTCATAATCAGAGCTACTGACACCCCTTCCTTCTCTTACAGGTCGACGGAGCTCAAAAAGGCGAAGGGTGCACCATTCAGCATCAAACGTCGATAATCGAAATTAAGGATTATGTCAAGCGCTATATGTTTTATTCTCTACATCTTCAGTGCAATGTGCTATTAGCAATGTGTTGTAACAGTTATATCCATGGCTTGTGTGGATCTTTGATTTCAATTCTTCTTTTCAATTGAAAAAGGAAAATGCATTTTCATGCAATGTTGTAATATCATTCTGATTGTGAAATCAAATGAAGCCTTGTAAATTATGAGTTTCTTCATGAAATAAAAGAAAGCATCTGAAATGCTATTTGCTCATGTTATCAATTCTGTACTTCTTTTAAATCTGCAAAATCTGAATGGCACTCTGAAAACTCAATTCCTTCTTTTAAATGTATAACTATTTCTCAATGAATAATAATAAAACTGTGAAACAACATTTGAACTTAAGTGCAATTCCACCTTATGATGTGATAACATTCAGCCAGCTCCTCCAATTGAGTTGAGGCGAAAAATTGGTAACAACATCATAGTAAACATAAGTAGTATGCATAAAATGTACCTGTAATGGATTGAAAATTTTGCTAAAGTCCATAAGAGAATTTCCAGCTCTACACCCTCGCCTAATCCTCCAGTTTCTTCCCAACCATATGCCTTTTCCTGTGTTCATGTCCCCCTATGTTATTTCTTCCATTTTTTTTGTAGAATCGCCACTCAAGTCAGTTAATTCTTTAGGCAGTGAAAATATGACAGTGATAAAGAATCATATTTTCACCTTTTTCTTGGCTC
>VDFB02194606.1:0-14947 GCA_007258455.2 Sequoia sempervirens | reverse complement strand
CTTGCAACTTTAATTCAAGAAGATTGCAATGGCTTTGAGTAGTTGGCATGATTACTGTGTGGCGAAACAAAGTTTGGTTTCGTTTCACCAAGTCAATACCATCTCTTGAATTCTTAGGAAGTAGATTAGAACTTCTGACCCCTTGTCTCTTTTTTCAGTTTGTTTGATCTACAACCCAAATAAAAGAGCTTCATTGTCCAAACCTTCATTGTGAATTGAAAAAAATCAATGCTTTAGGTGTGATAAGTTTGGTCACTTTTCCAAACATTGTTCAGATAGACCTAAGCATCAAGCCTTTGTTGCAGATGTAGATGATGTCTCTCCACAGAAGAATGAAGAGCCTTGTTACCATGCAATATAATAAGATCCTTGAAGCCTTATGCTTACAATAATTATAAAAAGAAATCCCACATAATTATCACATAAGATAATTGTCACATCCCTCCTGTAACCAAATCACATATGGAAGAAAACCAAATAAATAAATATGATTTTGACTTAATGAAAGTTGGTGGAGGAGACAATTTGAATTTATGAATACACATTTAAGGCTAAGTAGTTCATTATTATTAGGCTAAGTAGTGTTACTATTTTTTGAATGGTACAAAACAACAAATTTTTAAGATGTATTTTATTGAGCTATTTTTTCCCAAAGTTCTTTTGATGCTTTAAAACTCCAAAATTATTGCCCTGCTTTGAATTACTAATGCTTTACTTTTTTCATGATATTATAGAACATTTTTATGGGTTGTTGGAAAGTCTTCCCTTGGGCTACTGAGTTTGGTTACAAGTGATTCATCCAAGTTATTCATCTCTATCTTGTTCTTATTAGATATAGTCCTCCTTTAATATATTTTATACTAGACTCCAATTGAAGTAGATTATTATATTGTATGAAGCAGAGTTTCATTTTCATGCCACATTGTACTATACCATATACGCTGCATTTTGAATAATGTTTTAGTCAAATTTGAAAGTAGTAACTGGGGTAATGAAATAAATAAAGGAAGGAAAGATTGCAAATTATGTTTGTTTATTTACTCCTCTTGTTCAACCTGATAGTGACTATGGAATCACAAGCTATGCTAGTAAAAGCAATGGGAAAGAAAGGGGTTAAAAGAGGGAGGCCAACTACATCAAAGAAGGAACCATCACCCTCTCTGAAAAATAATGAAAATACAAGTAATAACATACACAATAAGAACCTAGAAGATCAAAATCAAACGAAAAGGGGTAGAGCAAAGGGGTTGAAAAGAGAACCATATCCTGTTATGGAATATGAAGAAAAGGGAAAGAATGATGGAAACTTTGGTGAATTGGTGGATTGAAAACAACTTTTCGAGTTAAATCACTGTGAAGGTTTTCTTATTACACCTATTTTCTTGAATCTCATAAGCTAGCTTGGTTACAGTTTGTGTGTGAGTGACTAATTTGTGTGCTCTTGAGTTCTTGTGATTTTGTTTTTGCATGGGTTAATTAATTTAATTTGAAAGTCTAGGTATGTGTTAGTGTATATATAAAGATGATTCCATTATATGTGTGACATGCCTTTGTCATTGTGTTGGAATGTTTCAACATGTTGTGTTTTGCTTGGAAGTGAAAGAAAAAATTATTTGTAGCATTGGTATTCATGTTTCCAACCTGCTAAAGTATCTTCAAAGATAAAGTTCTACTCTTTGTTTATTTTAATTTTCATACTTGCACATTTCATATTTTTCTAGTATGTCACTTCTATCTGATCTTGTCATAGTGACTTATCAATCCGCTGAGAAGCATTCCAGGGCAGATATAGTAGAAATATAGGACTAAACAAAAGATGACAATGAGAAAAAGCTACCTAAAAGTCAGTTGGCATTCATTTGTAGTATCAAAGAATACATAAAAGGGTGCCTAGGTCTATGCTTTATCAACGTTAAGTGGCAGAAGGAGAGGTCTTTTATAGAGCATCAACCAAAACATGCACCTAACTGGAAGGTGAGTTAGCGACATGAGGCTTTTGAAAGTGTGCCTAGCAGTCATGAAGCAGTGAGCAACAGGTAAAAATAGTGCCTGGGAGGATCTAAAATGATGTTTTGAGTGGCATGATGGATGAGAATAGGCACCTAGACTGACAAGACTAACTGAAATTGGTGCCTAGCATTTATTTGACTGAGCTAAAAGGAAGGTACATCAAGGATAGGTGCTTGGAGTGGATGTTTATGCAATGTGAAGTAATGGTTTGAGTTTGAAAGATGTGCAATGCAATGTAATCAATAATATGAATAAATTTTTAATTATTAGTTATGTACTGTGAAGTAATTGCATAACTGCTTAGGTTGACTTTGTAAAACCTATATTGTAATTGAAGTTTTTTAATCTATCAAAGATCTAGTTGTTACTTATGCAATGCTAAGTACGCTTTGAGTTTGAAAAGATGTGCAATGCAAAATGTAATCAACAATAATATGAATAAATCCATATATAATATAACCATTCTTTTATGCTATTGTACATCAAGATATTTAACCATTGCTCACTGGGATTAAAATTTCAAAGAGTTTAATTATGCACATGAGGAGGCAATTAAATTTTGATTGTCAACTTCTATATATCAAATTATCCAATAATCAAGTGTATGTCCATAGTACAAAAATGGCATCAACGCCAACTCAAAACAAAATTTTTGCAACATGGCATATGCCATCTCTGTATTCATTCAATATTTACATGCCAAAAATGTCTATCTCATTCTAAACTACCGGGTGGATCATAAAATGGAGCCCCTCTTGAAGCACTCATTGCCTCCTCAAGGTAGCCGCATTGCCAGAACCACAATTGAGATTAGTTATACTCATATAATTTTAAAATCAATAATTAACATCAAAATCAATATACATTAAATTATAATTGAACTCTAAAACTGTAATCTTGATTACCTGAAATATTCGTCTCTTCAAAGGGTCAAGAGTTCTAGAATATGCCCCTCTCAAAGAACCGACCAAACCATCTTTTGTAATTTCAATCTATATAGGTGAACAAAACATAAAAGTGATCCAAGTTAGCATACAATTGTTAGTAATAGGAACATATAAATACCAAACACAAAATAAAATGAACACATACTTCTTTAGGTTGATCTTTTTCTTTATCTCCTTTAGTTGTTTCGACACCTCCTCCTTGAGGTGCTTCAACACCTACTCCTTCAAGTGTTCCAATACGTATTGCTTTGGGCATTGTGTCACTTGTCAACAAGGATGTATAGCTCATAATTCCCTGCACATAAAAATGACAAGTACATATGAAACTACCAATCTATGTCGATATATGTATAATCAATATAAGATCTTAAAATTCTTAATTCAATCAAATTGAGTTCACTCCAGCCTCCCCTTATCCCACATTACACTTCAACTGACAGTACGACCTCACTTCATACAAGTGTATTTCCTACAAGAGGAAAATAAGATAAAACATATAAATTATTATATAATTTCATTTATGACAATTCAAATGAAAAGCAAGTATATAATAAAAAAATGTAAACGAGTGAGTGCAAAAATATATACTATGTGTGTGTCGAGGCCAAATGAAATGGTCTCCCTCGTGGTGCTATCCCACTTGTGTCACCCTCCTCTGACATCAACTATTAAATATACCTCATGTAAATAAATATTAGTACATTATACTATCTCTTATTAATATTCATTTAAAAACAAATGCAAGTTAAGTGACCACAAAATTTTAAATTTTTACATTGTAAGCCACTATTCCAATGTCCCCCTCTCTAGCAGGAGAGGACTCTGTACAGTGTGCTCCACTCCTCCATGTCTGATCTATAATGTCCACATCATGGAAGTCATAATCGGAAGTGTCTAAGGGATGCTCGGCAGGTTGTACAAGAGGGCCCAAGCATATCTGGCAACACATGGAGCAAGTATGTGGTACACAAATATGTGGACCTAACGAGGATGATGCAACAGCACTTGAGCCATCACCAACATCACCAGAATGTGGCTGAGCTACTACAGAAGCATGCAAAACCAAAAGACCACTCAAAGAGTGAATAGCGTGGATAGTCTGTGTGGCCGCATCCTGCATAATATCTGGATGGTATACTGGAGGTGGCAGAGGAAGGCGAGGGAGGGGAACATATGGGCGGGGTATTACTCTAACTACCCCTGGTCTATCCTGGGGCATACCTCCACCAATGCCCTAGAAGGGTCTAATGTCAAAGTAATTGACATGATGCCCTAACACAAACTCAACATATAATTTTTTTATAAAGTAAAATGGTATATCACAATTGTTGTTCGATGGTTTCAAAAAAACCATACGCCAACGATCCCAAAAGTTTTCTACAATGTCTCTATGAGTGCACCATTTTATAGAAAGTTTTGTTTTATTAACATTAATTGGCAAACCAGTGCGGGGGTTAACAAATAAAGATGCTATTTGGGCTTTGGTTATTCCAAGATCTTTCACATCATCATAGGACAATCCACATGCATAATATTCTCTCATGTCTTCTTGCCACGAATGAGAGGCATTATGTTGTGAGGAGAGGGTTTCTATGTTTTTAATTATTTCTTTCATTATGTTTGACATCTTAGATAATTGAGGACTCTCGTATAAACTTTAGAAATGCCCCTTAATTGTTGCAATTTTTTAGAAATTAATTCTTGAATTGATGGTTGTGGAGGTGGTGGAGGTGGTGGAGGTGGTAGTGGTGGAGGTAGAGGAGGTGGAGGTGGAGGAGGTGGAGGAGGTGGAGGTGGTGGAATTTGTGCATTTCCATTGTCAGCAGCCATAATGCCTGATTAAATATAAAAACAAATCAATCTAATTAAAATTAGACAATATAAATGAAAATATTATAAAAATACCCTAGTTTTAAAAAAATCCAACAAAACCTAGTTTTAACAAAAATCTATAAAATTTCTAATTTTTAATCCAAATACATAAAAAAACACTATTTTTAAGTCAAAATCCATTGCAAACATTCAATTTTCATCAAAATCCATGCTAAACTCAAATTTTTCATAAAAAATCTATCAAAAAACCCTATTTTGAAAAAAATCAACTAAAATTACACAAATCTAATTGAAAATTTGATTAGAGCAAATAAAAAATCAAGAATCTAACCTTTTGAAGATGGATTTGCACCAAATCGGATATCTGATTTGCGGAATCAACTTTCCACTATGTGCCCGCCGCGGTTAAGCAAATGTCGAATGAGAATGAGTTTTACTTGGGACGAAATAGAAGTATATATATGTGTCTAAAATCGGATATCCGATTTGGATCGGATATCGGATTTTGAAATCTAGGTTTGGGCTTTGCTTCAGTAGTCACCCGAGCCACATAAAGTCAACTCGGTATTTTTGCGTTTTTGATTCGTAGAAACACATATTTTTTTCTCCATTGGCACTTTTTGGCATACCATGATCCTACGCATGCCCACTCATAAAATTATATTATTAAATAATGATGTTAGCTATTAAATTGATATACTTACATTATATAAATAAATTCAAAATTTCCACTCTGTAGATTGCAGTAGGAACGACAACATTCAAAGAGTTGTAACTTTTACATTACTAAGTCAAATTCAAAAATTTGATATGTTCTGGAAAGGTGGAAGAATGAAGAACAAAGCCCATAATTTTTTTTCCAAGAATCCCAACCACTTAAGAGAAGTTTTTTTCTACAATATTGCTCACTAATTACCCATAATAGTAATCTAGATAAAAAAAATACAATCTTAAACTAATTTTGCATGTACTTTACAATCTTATTTACAACTTTAGTTATAATTTCAATGCAATATTCATGATTGGAGACCTCTTTAAAGTTATAAATATCAAAGAGATCCAATTCTCTCATATTTAGATTTTATTATGGATCCCTTAATCCTATGTTATCCCCTTTCTTGATCTTAGAAACAAATATCTAATGCACTAAGATTCAACACTAGACAGATTTAGAAATTAGGTTCTATGCTCTCCCAACCAAAATAATAGTTTGTTTACTCATATAGAGTTACTAGAGAATTAATAGACTTAGTATGAAATACAAATCTCAGTGATATTTTCTAGTACCTTTTACCCAACAATTATCTCACACTAGGAAACAAAATCCAAGTTGTTGAAACATTCCTCATCTCATGCCTAAAAATACATCTTAATTTGCATCTAATATAAACATTCCTCATCTCAAACCTAAAAATAACTCTTAACTTGCATCTAATATTTTCATTTAAGAGGCTGCAATAAATCCCCAATATTTTTTTTAGATCTACTTTTGTTTATTGTGAATTGATTGAAGCAACAACTGTAAAGGTATTTGATTTGGTTCATTTCATTTTAGAATGAATTATGTCGTGTTAGGATTATATAATATTTTCCTTACGAATTATGCCCATTTTATTTAAATTTCATTAAGTTTTATGACAACATGAACGATTTGCACAAAATATTGAGGTAAGTCAATTGTCATGATTTCAACAAGTTTTTGTTTGAACCTGTTCATAGCTAGATCATCTCTTTCTTTCTTTTTCCTTCAAATTTTTTTTCCCTTTGTTTATTTCTTGGGTTTATGCTTGTGCTAAGTTTTGCACAAATTATTTAGTATTGAAAGAATACTAGCTACTACTGATGCTGTAAATACACTGGTTGATAAAACTATCTTCACATATAGTGAACATTTAGAGGTCAAATCATCTTCATATGTTAGACCTATTACTTTCTTTTGACAAATTCATACATTTTGCATAGTTTTGTGCCATTATAGGACCTCTTGTACTTTAAAGACCACTATGTGGAGGTCATGGACTGAAATGGTCTACAAAATCAACACAAATGGGATCTGTTGAAAAGTCTTAGAAAATTTCAAGCAAATGCAACTAACAGGTGTAGAGCTAGATTCGACAACATTTGGGAGCATTCTTCCCCACTAGACTATAGGGCATGGACACCCATGAAAGAATCACAAAGGGGAATTTTTGTGACATGTTATAGATGCAACTATTCGAGTAGACATGTATCCAAAATATGAAGTCATAGTTAGGACATGCTCACTGTTTGGCATACCTACCCTATGCCTCTAAGAGATGTCATTATTATATAGCAATACAAGTAACATATATATATGTATGTATATGTATGTATATGTATGTATATGTATATATATGTGTGTATATATATGTATATGTATATATATATATGTATGTGTGTGTGTGTATATATATATGTATGTATGAATGTATGTGTATACATACATACATACATACATATATATACATAGACATATACATATATACATATATACATACATATACATATATATACATATACATACATGTATATACATATATACATAGACATATATATATACATATATACATATAAATACATATATATACATACATATATACATATATTTGTATGTATATATATATATATATATACATACAAATATATGTATATATGTATGTATATATATGTATGTATATGTATATATATATGTATATATATTTTTGTGTGTGTGTGTATGCATGTATGTATGTATATATATAATTACCCAATTTAAAATCAAGCACATACCATAGGCCAAACAACAACTACATCTTCTAAGCTTTTAGACCAGCAAATTTTATTTAATTCAGCTCTTTAAATAAGGAAAATTAAAGGTGAAATTGTTTATTTGAGAGACATAGAAATCATTTACCTTAAGAAATGTGGTCTGATGGATGGCAACAGTTGCAGAATATGAACAATGAGTTTTGATAGGCATGCAAAACATGGAAGCAAAAAGGACACTGAAAATTATTAACAAAATCCCTCAACAAAAAAATAAAATGTTGTATCATGAATTTGTTGATTTTAGGAAGAACACATTAAAATTCATTGGAAGAGCTTAGAACTTACACACCTTGCAATTGGCAGTTGGAATGCCCAATTCCAAACAAATTTGATTACCCTTCATTTTTTCCAATGCAGTGCCCTCCAAAAACCCCCTTTCCCAACATGCCTTTTGTTGGGAATAGGATGCCATTTAATTGCAATCCTAAACATATTTCATGTATCTCCTAAGTCCTTGGAAAGTGTTCTCCAACTCTAGAATTAGAAAGAGATTAAATTCAAATGCAATGAACATGTAAATTGACATTTGTAATTATTCCTAAATGATAGGAACATGCAAGGGCGTCACTATTGAATTTGACTCCATTTTTTGACGAATGTTCGTCAGTCGTTCGACAAACATTTTTTGGACAATCGACGAATTCACGAAAAAAAATTCGTCACTATTTTTTCATCAAAATTTTGACGATGAATTAAACGTCAAAATAACGGCACATATTTGTCAGTCGTCGGCATCATAAAATGATTTAGATGTTCATCAGAATATCGATGAAAACTTCATGTATCCACTGACGAATTACAACCAAAATGCAATTGCAATGGCTCTTCCGAAGCATCGAAACACCACCAGAAGTTTGTCTCCATTTCGACGAAATGGGAAAGGAGTTACGATGAAGCCTTCGTCATAGCTTTAGCAACTTCGTAGGACCTTTTCGGTGATTCGTCAGTGGCCTTTGCTGAAATTGTGATGAAACAATGCAATTTTTTTAAAAAAAATATTTGTTGAAATGTACCATCGCGGAGACTCTTGGTGATGACCACCGAAGCCAACCCATCGGTGAGAGATAAATCATCAACATAGGATAGAAAACTCACTCTGATAGTCCATGTCTTGCCGATGATTTCCATCGGCAAGACAGATCCAATGTCACACTGATCTGACCTCTTCAGGAGTTTTGAACACTGCTGGTTATTAGCAAGACATTCTGAGGGTCTCGCTGATTAAACAAGTGTCTAAGAGCAAGTAAACAAATGGAACCTATTAATTTTCTTATTTTGGGGTTCTTTAAATCATAGAATAGATACCATCTTCTTGTGTATATTGTACTTATATTCATATTTTAATTCGAGACCAATTGTCATTGCACATTCCATTTTACTTGCACAGAGTATTCTATAAGCAATATATTGATAATGCCAAATGATTTATGGTGTTGTACAACTCTACCTATCATCACAGTTCTGTTGTTCCTATAATACCCCTCCTATTATTGTTTGGACTTGTTATTTTTCTATGTTTTTGTTAATGCTTTGAGACTGTGATAGTACTATTTATTGGTTGGTTTGGTGATTATGCTACTTCATTTGAGGACATGGATTTTGATATGACATTTGGTTTTGTGATGTTTAATTTGATTCAGTAATACATTGTGATGTAGTGATTTGGTAATTATGTTATGATATGATTAGTTAGTTTATAAATGTTATTTCATTTTTGATATTGTAATTGTTAGTATAGTTTGGTGAGAGGATAGTGTAGCACCACTTGTTCGCGAGTGCCCTACTACGCTGCAATTCCTTCTCACAATGTGATGTTTTGATTTTATATATATATACATGTACATGATCTTGTTTGTATGCAGGAATTGCAGGTACAGAGTCTCAATTCCACCTGCTTCAGCAGGATAGGGTGAGCATCAATTTAACCCAATGGGCATAATTTTGAAACAGACATGACAAGGAAGTCACCCCATCCCATGTCAAACCATCCTGATTGAGTGGTATTGTACATCTTTTTCTTTGTCATTTTTGCAATTTATTATTGTAGTTTGTGTGAGTGTATTTTGGTATTATTTTACGTTGATGTTTGTATGATGTAATTTATATAATTTAATAATGTTAATAAATGTTTATTATAAGTGTTGGATAATTTATATTAAAATATAAAAGTTTTATTTTAAAAGTCATGTGTTTTATTTAAAATGTTAATTAAATTATTTAAGATTATTACTTGGTTAATTTAATTAAATTAACATGTTGAGGATAATTATGAAATAAATTATTTAAATAAATGAAATTGTGTGAATTGCAATTAAAGCTTGCAAAATCAAAATTAAAACTGAAAGTATTGTTAAATGGGAAAAAATCAATAAAAGAAAAGAAAAGATAAAAAGGACCAATGAGTATTGAGTTTGGCTAAAAAGCTGAAATTAAAATTAGAAAATTTCTTATAATTTGGATTTTTTAGAGCTTTTGAAATAGATGAGATATTTTTATTCAATAGCAAATTGATGAGATTTTTGGGATTCATGGGAAAATTTTGGATAGAATTTGCACAAAAATAAGAGTTCTAAAATATTGGATCTTCTGGAGTTTTCTGGGGAATTGTTTCATTTTCTTTCATTATACTGGGGGGGTTCTTTTGAATAGAATATGAGATTAAAAATTTGAGCAAGGAAATCTGGAGAAGAAGTTTTGAAGGAAGAAATGAGAGCACTTCAAAAAGGCCATTGGGATCAAGCAAAGCTTCATTAGACTTTCAAGAGTGCAAGACTCCAGGTTCCATTTCCTTACTTCTTTAGTTGTCTAATTCAAAAGAGAAATAAAATAAATTAATAAATAAATAAATAGATAAATATTTTGTTGTTAAAGAAAAGAATTATCATGTGGTTTTAGAAATTTTTTGGGTTGCAAATAAACAGGAGAGATGCTTTTGAAATTTTGTTTGAAAATGTTCATCATTGATTTTTATCATTCTGTTGTGCAAAAGATCAATCTTCCTTTCCTTATAAATGATTTGGTTGTTTTGTGGATATATATATATATATATAGATGTATATACATATTTACACACACACACACATACACACACACACACACACACACACATATATATATTTATATATGTCATAAAATTGTACAGAGATCTATGTCTAAATATATTATATTCAGTTGATTGAGATATATATATATATATACAAGTATATTTATATAAATTTATATATGAAGAGTTATTCATTTCGAAATTCACAGTATCGAATTCCGAGCCAAAATGGTACAAAGGGCATTTTTTTTGTTGTGTTTGTTTTTGTTAAAAAAATGGGGTTAAGGGGGGGACGGTTGAGTCGTACCCTCCCCTAACTCCCCATAGGACTACACTGACACAACACCATAGACTGCTGGCGTAGATCCTATAGACTATTGTGTGCACAGCCGTATGGGTTGTTGTGCACAGCCGTAGGCTGTCATCGGCGGTACCATGTGGTTTTTTTTTTTAATATATATAATATTTATATATATATATATATTTATATTTATATTGATATTTATTTTATTTTAAAAGTTATTTTATGTGGAATAGTATCATCTGGCATTATAAAAGATTCTTTTTTTTGTATTAATTATTTATATATATATGTATATATATATATATATATATATATATATATATATATATATATATATATATATATATATATATATATATATTTAGTGTAAATGTAAGATATAATGCTCTTTTTATAATGATAAAATTATGAAATTTAGTCTCATTGATTAATTAAAAGAAGCAAATTATGTAATTATGTTGAAAATTTATTATTGTACTTTATTTCAAAATTGCATCGAGTAAAATAGAAAGTATAAATGCAAATGAACCAATTGTTTCTCGAGTTATAAGATCATGTGATTTTGTTATTACCATTTTATTATTTTTTTTGATTTTTTTCTTTGGATGTGGGAACCCTGTTGTTATTGTGAAACCGCTTAGGGTTGTTGTAAACCGTAGTTTTTCCAGAGGCGTGATTTTATCATTGGATGTTATCCTCATTTTTTGTGCTCTTGATCTTGCAAGAAATTAGTATTATTATTTTGGAAAGGGTTGTACGAGTTGTGTTGAGACTTTGATTATGTATTTAGCGTGATGGGTAATGCCTCGCAGGTCTTTCGTTGTGATATATTCTTTGTTCCTTATGGTACAACCCTTGCCTTGTTTTGATTTTGTTATTATTTTGGGGTCTTCTGGGAGAGTGGCTCTTCGTGGGGGCTGACGCCTCAAAAGGAGGAAGGGCTCAGGATAACCCATGTAAGAGTAGATTAACAAGTGAAAACCTAATAATAGAACTTAGGGGGATGGGTAGTAAAAAAACATAAGATAATATTGGATACCTCGTCTATGCATTAGGGCTATCACAGACTAATGGTAGATTGAGGAGGTTGTGGTCGGCAAAGTCATAACCTCATCCTCATGAGAGGTTAACGGCTCTACATGAGCTACCCTATGGGGCCGGTGCCTCAAGTAGGAGGAAGGGCCAGGATAACCATAGATGGGGGCAATGCCTCATGTTGGAGGAAGGACTAGGATAACCCATGTAGGCTATGCAATGACACTCTCCACTACATACCCTTATGCCTTGTTTCTTGATTGCCTCTGAAATTGTGTTCTAATTTTTGTTTCATATTCATTTGGAAATGTTTTATGATTATTTCTTTGGTTACTTGGTTAATGGTTATTGCCTTGGTTTGTTTGTGATGAGATTTATGGCTTTATGTTTATTATGTTGACTCATGGATGTTGTCGTTTATTTCCTTTGTAATCCTTGGTGTTGTATTTGGAATTATTGTACTATGTTATTCTTTATTGGAGTTGTCTTTGGCATTCATGGTCATGATTACTTCCCTGTCACCTCTGAGCACGGGGGGTGGGTTATTTATAACCCACATGGTTCGGTGGAACGTGCTTCGTACCCGTTGGGTTCACCATCAACGTTCGTTCTTCACAACATTCTTCAGTTGGAGCTTGTACCAGTTATTCATTTTGTAATTCTGTCATTATTTTGTATTATGTATTTATCCCACATGTATGGGATATTTTATTGTATTTCATTCATTGAGAAAATGTAATGTTTTTAACGATGGTGTATTATTTATGCACCTTTGTAACCATTCGATTTAGGAGATTTATTATGATGGTGTCACGTGATGTAAATTATACTTATTCTTATGGTTATACATATGTTATCTTTGGAAAATGGATATTTTAATGGTTATAATGGATGTTAGATTAGTTAGGTTTTAGTTTATGTGTAATCTTTCATTATGTGTTATTTATGCGATGTGACCTCGCATGCCCTAGAGGACTTGACGTTATGATGTTAATGTGCAATGTAAATATGTTTTAATGTTTCATTACTTGTTTACTTTGTATTAGTTTAAAAAAATAAATGTGTGCAATGTTTTGTCCTTTAGGGTTTGCACGACGGGTGTTATAGTTCCCCCTTAGAGAATCCTACAAAGATAAGTTTACAATACCAAGTCAAATAATATGAAAAAGACTTACTTCCATACAAATTAAATGATTATTCTCACAATGGAAATTGTCTAATTACAACAACAATTCCATGAAAGGTTATCCATGCTTCATAAGAGATGATTGATCATGCATACAGACTGCAAGATGCATAGAAAAAGCATTACACTTGAGAACAACCAAGGGCTAACAAGGGAAGGAGTTAAGAAATCTCTAGATTGAAGAGAAAATGTGTAGGGAAAATGTTGAGCAGTATCAAGAGAACAGGGCTTGTAGAACATATTCTTGACCTAATCAAGCTCTTGAACAACTTAAACACAATTAAAATACTAACACATACATGAGACATGTAATCAACTTCCAATATCTGCTATCTTTTTCATTAATGCAAAGGTAGGTAAAGGAGAAATAATTATAATTGTAACACTATTCATAGTCCAGTAAATTATGTTCGTAATTTGTGTTCAATAAATCTCAATTTTATCATTATATTGCCCATCTAATACCATATTTTAATCTAGGGTTCAACTATCTCAGATCTAAAGAAGAACCTTCAATTAACCATTTAAAGTAATATAAAATAAGGTAAGACTTTTACTTGAGAAAAATTGGGTACACTTGTAGGATTAAAGTTCTCGCAATCATTAGGATTTATTGGCACACAGACACAACCTGCAACATATGAAGCAATGGATGACTACAAGTTAGTGAAATGGTCCTTAATATGTGACTGGTTTGCAAATTGATTAGTAGAAAACAAGGTTACAAACAAATCTACATGAAAAATTATGAGGAAAATCTACTGTAATCATCAAAATAGATGAAAAGTGCAAAGGAAAGAGTCGAGCTACATCTCTAGAGCCTTAAAAAAACACATGCAAGAAACATAAAAAAAAAGAACAAACCAATTTTTGGATGAATACAAAATGGTACCTTCAACAAGTGATTCATATGCTCACACCTGACACATGACATTAAGAAGATTTTAGTCTTCCTCTTTGAAATTAACTACTTACAGAATAAACCCATAAACCAATATTATATACCTCCATGTCTAGCCGAGGGTAGGTATAAGAGAAAAAAAATTCCTCAATGCAATGCCAAAAAATATCAATGTGTGTGTAGGTTTGTATTACTCAAAATATCATTTCACTTCCTAAGGAAAAATACCAAAGTGATGTTTTAAATTTCAATCTTCACATAGGCTCCCTTATTGCTACACGTGCATATACAAGTATTATTCGAGCTCTAAACTATTCAAATATTAAGGATTTAATTAGCTATAAGATGGAAAGTTGTTTTTTAGACATAACCCATCATCTTTTACATATCTTTATTGACTCCTAGCGCTTCAGATAAATTTGTGTAAATGAGACATAAATGTAAATCTTTTATGACAAAGAAAATTCTTAAAAGGAGGGGGGAGAGAGCAAAGGATAGGGGGAAAGAGAATGCTTGAATGTATAGCAAAGTATAACATTTTGATCATTATAACAATGAAATGAATCTTAAGTTTGAAGCATTAATATCATTTACAACATTTATGATCAAGAATGAATGTAAGTAGAGAAACTTTTGCATACTTGCAGATGGTACAAAATTTCATGGTTAAGTGGAAGCCTCCTATCAACAACAAGATCCAAATATCTGTGTATATATCTCAATCAAGCCTCTAAACCCTTCAAAGCTGTCAATTTTTCCACTATCCTGTTATGCACAAAAAGTAAAATTTTAGAGTTATGTCACACTAAAAATAGAAGAAACGGGGCTTTGAAACCAAATCCACACACAACACAATGAG
>VDFB02194605.1:0-64925 GCA_007258455.2 Sequoia sempervirens | reverse complement strand
GGTTTCACACCTGGAGCTATGGATAAATGATGCATAATGAGATTAGTGTCCAACCCTGGCATGTCTGAGTATGTCCATGCAAAGTTAATTTCCTTCTTTTGGAGGAACTCGGTATAGGCTTTCTTTTCTTCAGGTGATAAAGATTTAGCCAAGTGTACAAATTTTTGAACTTCCTCTGTGCCCAAATTAACAGCTTCTATAGGTTCAACCAATACTGATGATCTATCCTGGAAATAGCTTGGGAGACCATCAAGTACCTTATCCGTAGGTGCCTCTGGGAGGTTTTCACCTTTGGATACGTCTTTTATTTTTACTTTTTTTGGTTCTGACACCGCCACATAGTGGTTTTCACCATCAGAACTCTTATTCTTTTTTTCTTTTCTTTTTATCTTGTGACTAAGGTACTTGATGTCAGGTTCTGTCATACTGGTAGCCGGTTCACTGGTGGAAGAGACTATAGGTTCAATGGTATTTAGATAGCAGGTGATCTCATAGTCATTGTGAAATGTTAAGAGTTGAGGCTCTTGGTAACGTTGAGACCAATCAATAAGGTTGGGGTGAACAAGGGGTAGGTTAATGACCGGTTCAAGATTAAAGATATAGGTGGTGTCATCTCTGGTGACTATAGAATTGGAATCTGTCAAGTTTCCCTCTAAATTGTCTAAATCAGAATTTATCCTAGCAAGCGAAGAATCGTCTACTAATGCGACATGTGGGTTCCAATCTTCTAATCTAACACATGACTCGTCAGTTACATCAGGTTGAGAACTATAAGCATGGACAAAATCCATATCCAAGTCAACTATTGCATCTGAGAGTGAATCCCATTCAAACTCATGAGAGTCTATTTTTGAATTATTGTTGGAGCCTCGTGATGTAGAAGCCTCAAGATTTGGAAGAGGCTCCTCTCCTCTAGCAATTTGCTCAATCACAAAATTATCTAAATTATCACCATCCATTGCAGCTGGGATGGAGACACTATCCATAGTCAATCTTGCATTCATATAGTCACTATCTATTGCAAATGAGATAGGAGGACTATCAATTATTAAATCTCTTGAATCTTCCCAAAGGAGATTTGTTGAAGGTATCCAATCATCTGTTATGTCTTGTTGATTGGTCAAATCTGGTACATATTCTGTGTCATCTTTACTATCCCGCCTATCAGAAATGGGGACAATGCATTTATTGTTGTTCATAAAGCCTAGGCCAACCGGTTTCTTAGAATTACATGCAAAAAGATCATGATTGAGTGGTTCAGCTCTAGCATCTAACCTGTGACTAAGAGGGCCATATCTTGGATAACCCATCTTCTTGACAGGTGATATCCTCTCATAGGACTAGGAGAGGGGAAAATTTCTCATCAGGTTGGTATTCCTTGTATATCCAATCTCGAACAACTACTTCCTCTTTTTCATCTTGTATTGGTACTGAGGATTCAACAAACTTGTCAAATATTGTCATTGCTGAAGATGATGGTTTCATCTCCTGTGAAGGCTTTCCATATGTCCTAGGGGAAACAGACATCTTTGCAAAAGAGTCAAGTTGATACCCCCCCATGCCAAGGTCTACTGACTTAAATTTGTTTTGACAGTCTGCTAAAGTTGTTTCATAATCCTCTGCTGCTCGGTTAAGAGGGACATGAACATTAGTTGAGATTGAGTTAATTGATAAGGTGTTATCCCTTGGTATGCAAATTTTTGTTCCATTGTAGGGGAACTTAACACACTGGTGGTAGGTAGATGGCACTGCCTGCATATCATGAATCCATGGTCACCCAAGAAATGTTGTATGCAAGGGGTCCAAGATCAATTTGAACAAGATATCTTTTCAATCGGGCCAATCCCGACAGAAGGACAGCCCAATCCTTAGAACTTCGCTCGTCACCATCATAGGCCTTTATGGTGATATTATTTCAGTGTGTCGACTGCTTGCCTGGCTATCGCAAAGTTTTTAACAAATTCAAAGCACGTATAGCAGCCTCCAACTCAAAGACTCTATCAATCAACACGCTCGACACTTGTTTTATGAACTGGTGACTCAATGAAGGCAAGATTGTGTGTGATGGCTTAGGATTGTCATCATCTTCAGAGAAAGAAAGGTAATGGGCTAGCAATGTGATTCACCATGTTTGAATTGGTCTATATCAATGTTGTTGGGGATATTTGATGCAGTTACCTCAAGGATCCGCTATGCCTAGGGACAAACTCTAGCTCTAAGATTGGAGATATGTGCATGAAGTCAACTCCATCTACAAGATTGTAGTTTGGGTTTGAGAGTATGACCTTTATAGTGACATTCTTGGATGCCACTTGCTTGACTTGTTGGATGACCTGAACTAGGCCCTCCGAATAATATTAGGGCCTGACCTGCACAACATTAAGGGCTCGAAGAACCTAGAATGAGACCTTCAAGACCACAACAGTGTTGGTTGTCAAAAATAGGGGAGAGTCATAACCATGCGGGTCCTTACTCCTTATCATATTAACACTTGGCTCCACAACTTCAAGCATGTTTATCACATTTTCTGCCGCTGTATAGGTGTAGTTGATTGCAGCTTTTCCATTCTGTGATTTAGAGGTTTCCCCCTTGTCATAATTAGGCAAAGGTTCCTTAAAAGCCTTATGATCAGCATTGGTATTTAGGCCATCAACTTGAAGCTTTCCACTTTCTATAAAATCTTGGACGATATGTTTTAATTTCCAACAGTTTTCAACAGTATGGCCGGGGCCATTATGAAATTTACAGAATGCCTTGTCATCCCACCAATGTGGCTTAGGATCTGGAATGTGAAATTTTGCAGGAGCCTGAGGATGTGCCAAGTTGTTAGCAATGAGAGTTTTGAGAATATCCTCATATGTGTCACCCAATTTGGTAAATTTCCGCTTCTGGTTTTTGGGCCTTTCCTGATATCTTGGTTTACTTTCTTGTTGTGGAGGTGCATTAAGCTTCATTGCTTGCACAACCTTAGTCAAATTAAGAACACTTTGATCTCTTGATTGGGAAGAATCCACAACTCCATCATTGACAATTTGTTTGTTTTTGTTCCAATTGTTGTTCTTCCCTTTATCCCTATTGTTGTGTTGACCATTGTTGGTATTATTGTTATGTCTGGTCAAAATGCCTTGTTCTTTTAGAACATCCTCAATGTGGCATGCAGTTTCAATCATGGTATCAAAGGAAGTGAAGACTATCTTTTTGATCTCATGTCTCATTTCAGGCACCAAATTACTAACAAGTATGTCAATCTTTTCATCCTCATGGATCATCCTAGGATACCGAGAGCATTGTCTCCTCCACCTTTGCAAGAAGGTAAATAAAGGGTTCTCGATTTTGTTTCGTTGCATAGGTCCAATATAGTAATGTGTCTTATGTATTATATGCTAAGTGTTGAATTAATTCCATGAACAAGTTCTCTAAAAGTCTTGACAGAGGAGTGATATTGGTAAACCATTCCATTGCTTACATCTCTTAAGACCTCGGGAACAACCTCATCAACAGGGAGTCATCTTGATGGAATTCAAAGCTCATAGTATAGAACTGACGCACATGGTTGTGTGGATCACCACTGCCATCATATTTATCATATTGTGGGAATTCCACCCTCTTTGGAAAATCTTTCATACTCACACTCTTGTCGAATGGATTAGGAAAAATTGAGTCTAGTGAGAATGAGCTCTTAGGTTGCATCATTTTTTCCATCATTTGCTTCATTTGGCAGATTTCTTCCTCTTGAGAGGGATTTTGCTTTTGTATTTTGTTGTCCACATCAAAATTATAAGGGACTCTGGCACCCTTGTTGATTAGACTTTCCAAGAATTTATCTTTGTTTTGTTCCAAATACCTCTCCACATACTTTTGGAAGATAGGCTCTTGTTGTATTCGCATGAAGTCTTGAGTATCAAAATCATAATGTGAGCTACCACCTCCATGTTGGGAACCGGGATGTACATGTTGGGAGTGTGGTCTTGAATTTCTGGGAGGAGTTTGCCTCCTATAGTGAGCATACTGAGAGGCCCTTCTTCCTCTAGGACTAGGGAGATCGAAGGGTCCTCATCCTCACTTTTGGTGTTCGAAGGTGGAGGGAGAGAATTGAAATGTACCGTAGGTACCCTTGCATTGTATTGTTTGTTTAACTGCTACAATCATCTTGCTCCTCGAGCGAGTTTTGTACTTCCACAAGCTTGGCTCTCTTCCTCGTTGTCTAAACTTTCTTGCTTTGCAGCCTTGTTCATCTAGAAAGGCTTTTTCGCTCAATTCTTCTGTGGCTCCGCTACTTGTGGAACCTGAGGTATGCCAAGGTGAGCTTGGTCTAGATTGTTTGAACAAGTCATTGGTATACGTTGTATTGACATGAGCATCACGAGGTTCATTGTCTTGGTCTTCATATTGTGACCATTTTTCTTGTTGAGCTCATCTCTTATACCTTTCATCCCGTTGATGGGCATCCAAATATCTTGTATTAATGAGGGGTGAACCAGGTTGATCATCATGAGAAGAATTTCCAAATATCATGTTGTTTCTGTGTTGTTCATAGATATCATCAAGATCTTGATCCATGGCTTCCCTCTCCCGCCGAGTGACAGTATAACTCATATCCATACCTGAGTGGGAAGGTGCTGAGGGGGTACTCAAGTCACTAAAATGGCTCTTTGGGTCAAAAACAGTTCTGGGATCACCTAGGTGATCAGTCAACATGTCTTTTCCTTTCTCGACAAGTCCGAATCGGGTAGTTGGTTAAAGATCATCTCGATATCGCCTTAATACTTGATATCTTATACAGATCACATGCTGGAAAGTTTACAAACAAAATTTAAGAAACGCCAATACCGTATCAGGATAGTAAAAGTTTTGTCCGAGAGAGATGGGTGAAATAGAATCACAGTAAAGGTGCAAACCAATCGCCAGAGTATGCTCAATTCTTGGGTGAACACCCTAGCACATATGATCGAGGATGATCACACAAATTGTAATCGAGTTTGAATTAAAGTGAAAATGGGTGGACAAGGAGACTACCAAGACTCTAAGCAAAGTATCAAAGAGTCTAGAATTTATCTATTCTGACAAAAATAATCTTTAATTCCACACCCTGCTAAATCGCCACATCAAGGACTTCAATTCAAAAGGCCACAAAACCCTAAACACAGTAATGTCAAACGACAAGCCCAACAAAACTCAGATTGGGCTTTTGTTGTTTATTTTCAAAGATCAAGCAAGTATATCCACAGATTTTGATCAAGCACATAGGTTTCAATCAGACAAGTTGTGATACAAAAAGTAGTCGATAACAGATCTATCAAGGACAAAGCAACTTGATAGTATTGGGGGAGTCTTGTTTGAAGATGTTTGGACAATGTTTAAGACTCAAAAACAAACACATAGCTATCCCTACCAAAGAAAATGGTGAGAAGTCAAAACCTTTGCCCCATTGCTTATGCGCATACGTGCACCTCACACAGCCGTGTCACCCCCTAGAGGGCGCCCGTGTTTTTGGTGTTTCCAAGGACTCAACAATGTACGTTCAAAGGTTACCCTTGTAGTAGGGGCCAGTTTCGCAACCGCCTCCAAACGCCCGTATGCGCCTATGATGTAAACCCATGATCAACATACGGAGAGATTCTTCCCTCCTGTAATAAAGATTGCGACTTTCGGGAGGTAAACCGGTAGGCAACTAACTAAGAGGTTTACTGGGATTCTGCTCACAATAAACTTTGTTAGCTCTGACATGTAGCTTAAATTATGAGCCACCAACACTTAAAATCACACACCCCGCAGTCGCTACCAAGGTAATAGAAAATGAGCTTTTCCATGATGATCGGCCCAAGTCATGGAAAAGACATTATGGTCTTGGAGTTCTTAGACTCAACAAGACGTTCTTTATTATAGTGAGGTGGAATCACCGGCGATAGGTGTGTACTCACTTGGGTCGTTCTCGGAGGTTCAACTTCCGACAGGCCCTCTAAAGGTGACACTGGACATGGCTCGGATTTGGGTTTCTGATTTTTTGATTCTCCCAAAAGGAGAAGAGCATACTTCTCTATCCCGTCTCTTTACCCAAACACGCTAAACAACCTTAATCACCGAGCTAGTTTCACTTCACCAAATCCACACGCTTTTAGGTTTCTGATTCTCTTAATGAGAGAAGAGCATAATCCCCTGACGAGTGAAAGTGCTAAAAATTCACTACCTTGCTCCGCTCCCTAAGAGTTCGTCATATGAGTAAGATCATTAGGAGCCTGGATTTGTCCATGGTCATCACCCCCATTTAACAAAGAGCCAAATTCCCTACTCACTATCGAAACTCCTAAGAATTTTAACGAAGCCCTAATTAGACTATGTGAATTGAAAAGCAGGAAAACAAACACAATATTTTTTTAAATAGGATCTTTGACAAGCGTAAGCGTTTGTTTTCAAGTCTTTGTCACGCGTCCTACAATCAAACCGTTAGTGTGTTTCAAGTTCTCTGACTGGCATCCTGCAGAAACTGTTATGCTTTGGAAAAAAATTTTAAAAGAACTAGAATTAAAAAATCTAATTTAATCTAGTCAAAATTTAATCTAAAAGGAATTAGTTAACAAAACTAAAATTAAACTAAATTAATCTAATACTAAACTAAAAATTTAAAACAAAACTAATCTAAATTAATAAAATTAAAAAAATCTAATCTAAATTAAAAAAAATTCTAATCTAAATTAATAATTCTAATTTAAATTAATAAAGTTAAAAAATCTAAAGTAAAAAAATCTAATTTAAATTAACAAAGTTAAAGAATCTACTTTAAATTAAAAAAATCTAATTTGAATTTTAGAAACTAAAAAAAGTATCTAATTTAAAAATCTAAATTAAAGTCTAAACCAAACTAACTAAAAATTAAACTAAATTAAGATTAAAAACTAAATTAAAATTAAAAACTAAACTAAATTAAAAACTAAAAATTAAAAACTAAATTAAAACATGCATAAAAATCTTCAAATTTTATTTCTGAAAAATCTGTTTATAATGAGTAGATAAAAACAGAAACCCAGAAATTTTTTGAAGCAAAAAATAAAACCCAGAAATTGTTTTTTGATCCAGCAAGCAGAAGATAAAAAAAATAATTTTTTTTAAACATTTAGCGAGGTGAAAAATGATGCGCGACGGTTTTTGTGCGGCTATTTTCTTCAGATCTGTGAAAGAAATCGAAAAACTGAAAGATACCCAGATCGGATTTTGACCCTGGCTACAAAACCCAGAAATTGTTTTTCCTGCAACTAAGTGGAAGCTGGATTAATGAATCAAAACTAAAAACAAAATTAAAAACTAAACTAAAAATTAAAAATTAAAAAACTAAATTAAAAAAAACCAAAACTAAATTAAAAACGAAACTAAATTAAAAACTAAATTCAAATAAATTAAATTAAAACGGTGGGCACCAAAATGTATAACTGAAAATATGTTATACTTCTGTGAATCCTTACATGCAAGGATACTCAATAATGAGTCCCTTGCAAATCGATTCACAGCTCTCTATCCAAGAAGAGCAGGGATTGATATTGTGGCCCTCAGATTAACCCTGTTACCCCTGCAAATACAATCTCGAACGAGAGATTCAAAGAGGAGAAGCAAGAATGCCAATCTCCATGAATCCTGTTCTTGCAATGCAACAATGAAAACTAATCTAAATGGCTGTAAAATGTAATAAACCAAACTAGTTTATTGAAATGAAACTTAATCTACATGCAATGCCATAAATGAATTATTTTCAAATTAATCTACTATGAAGATTAAGCTAAAATGTAATATTAAACTATATGCTCTAAAAATAAGATGCTTATATAATCAAACTAATGTAATCTCAAATGATAAAATTCAAATTTGTAGCATAAGTCTGATGTAAAAATTCGTGATTCTTGAAATGAGAATGAGAGGGCTCATTTTATAGGCAAAATGGAATTGAAGGCAAATTCAGAAGCAATGTGGGATAAATAGAAAAATAGAAACAAATCTTGATTGTAATTCTTTTTTTAGTTTATTTCCCTTTTAACTGATTTGTTTCCTTTTTTCATCACAGGGATACTTGAGAGATATTTCATTTATTTAATTTAAGATGATAATATCTCTTTTAATAAAATAAATAAGATTATGTAATTTAGAAATGAATATTAATAAAAATAAAATTATTTAATTAAAAATAGATTTAATTAAATACATCATTTTATTTAAGTAATATTAACTTCAATTAAATAACATTATTTTATTTATTAAAAGGGATTTATTTCTTTTGATTAAATAAAATTAATGAAAGTATTCAAACCTTAGGGAAAATTGAAACATTTGAAATAGTTATGAATTGATTAAGAAATTTGATTCGAAAATGCGACAATCATTGATTCAGAAAGTTGATGTTGACAAATTAAATAAATGGGGCCCAAAGTCTAGGTGACCATTTTAGGTTGCATACAGGACATATGAGCCATTTTTGGATGAGGCGGGTCCTAGAAAATTTAGCCATTTATGGATAGTTTTCAACTAAGGTGGACACTTTGCAACCAAGAGGGATGCTTTGTGACAAAGGAGGATGCTTTGCAACTTTTTTTTTGCCAGGGTTCTAAAAATTGAAATAAATGTGAAAAGAATATTATAAATACATGAACGCATAGAAAAAGCATAGTAGAATCCACTTATCATATGCTGGAGCTCGCCCAGTGCCACCTCGCTATGAAAAAGGTTGCTCATCTACTAGTCATCTTCAATCACTCTACGCCAAGATAAATTGAAAAAAGGTAAATGCTAAAATGATAGATAAAAGTGTAATTTTCATTCATATATACTAAATTCTATTAAAGAAAAGTATATTAGTACATCTTATTCAAACTAACATACATGGGGCTTGTAAAGTCTATTTTTGACATCGTTTGTTGTGTTCAATTTGTGATTTCATCCTCGATCTAATTTAGTGTCTATCACTATGTGGTGTTGTAATTACAATACCTTGTTGTAAGCATTCACATTATCAGAACCAAGTAATTTGATGAGGCTTCATGGCTATCTTGATTCCACCTCTGTAAAGCAAGTGAAATCCAAGGGGGCATACATCTACCCTCGAATTTGATTCTCTATAGAAGTTTGATAAGAGGATTTTTGAATGACTAACAAATCAGTGTTGCAGGATGTGGTTCCTAACATTGTGGTTTTCTAGATAGCTACAGTGGGGGCTTCATTCTCCCTACTTGCGAATAAATCCATATAAGTATCCTTTTTATTTGAATTCCTTTAGCTTCCATATGCACATAGTGTCATATGGCTACTAAAGTGGAGGATAAATGTAGTGTATAAAATTGTACTCCTTTCTAAGTGAGTACAATTTCATAATTAGTTTGGAAATATTTTAGTGAACTTTTATTTACGCATTTTAAAACATCAATAATGGGCCCCTAATACCCTTTATTATGCATCCCAAGACCCATTTTATTTATTTCTTGACAATATAACCCACATTGAAAAAATATTATCAATCAACTTAATGCCCTGAGATAAATTAGATCCTGAGCTTTTAGGTTAGGACCCATACCCATGGGTGAATGGGTCCCCTTGAAGTTCACAAATAAAATTTAACCATGGATGTTCTTGACAGTGTTTCAAGGTCCTAAATTCAAATTTTAAGTGTCGGCTTTTAGGATATAATAAACAAGAAATTAGAAAGGAATCCTATAATGCTAATTCTTTCAATCATTTTTCACTAGAAAAACAAGAGATTTACATGAGATCAAAAGGATTTACACTCAAGAGCAAGGAGAAATCAATCAAGCATTCAAAGTTGAAGTCTTGGAGAAACATTCTATTTTTTTTTGTAGGTATTCAATCTCATTTTATCAACAAGATCAAGCATTTCCAAAGATTGATGATAGATGCCTATGGAGGATCGCGATGGATTCTAGGTTTTGGGAGATGCACCAAGACATTCAAACAAGCCAAATGCATTTTTTACTAAGTGGTTCCATCTTCTATTATCATTCTACTTTCTACCTAAAGGAAGGTATATTTAGATTTGTGATCTATTAGGGTGATTTGATATCTCCCAAAGTAGGGCTTTGTCATTATTCATTGTTTCATTTAGGGATCCTATTCAAACAAATTTGAGAAGGGTTTCTTTCCATTTAAGCTCTTGTAATCTTAGACAGACTTAAGATTAGGGCTTACACACACTTTCATGTTTTAGATCTATAATTTTGATCAAGGTTTAATTACCAAACTAGGGGTTTGACCGAGGAAAACCCCCATCCACCACCAAATAATAATTTCTTTTTTTGTAGATTTATCATAGGTTCAAATCTAGGAGCCAAGATTTAGAGGTATAGGAGAGAAGTGCATATTTGGGGCTCAAAACTTAGATTCAAATTTTTCCAGAATAGGAGACTTGGACCGATTCACCCATGGATGAATGAGTCCCTGATAGGCTTGCAGAAAGAACATTTTGTTATAGGTGCAATGTGTTCTCTTTTCCTAGATTTGCTGGAAGCTTTTTTTCTCTCTTAGTTTTATGCTTAATCTACAAGATCCTAGTGGTAGATTTCATTTTGGAGTTGATTTGCTATTTTTAGTTTTCTCCCAAAATTGTTGTTTGACCTTGACCCCTGTCCTTCAAGTATAAGGAAACCTGAAGATCCTCACACTGGTTTGATTCACCTAAGGGTTGTTCATCAATTCATTGTGGGGATCTCATTTCCTAATGAATGTAGGAAGACAAGGTCTATTTTCACCCTTTGGACTTACCTTTCCATTTTGAGAAACCCTATTTTTTCTTCATTGCACCCATGATTTTTTTCTAAAAATATTCACTAATATAAAAACCAATCAACATCATAAACTTATTGAATATATATTCATCTAACAAAGACCAATATGACATAAGGAGTATGTGTTTTTACTATAGAATGTATAATCCCCCTCCAAAAAAACTTAAACTACATTTTAATCTAGATCATCACAAACTATTCAAACTATTTAAGAAAAACAAATGATTTCCATGTGCCAATAGATTGTGGATATTGGAGGCCAATGGGGCAATCATCACAAGCATGCAATTAATACAAAGGATGATGGGTAACTATTGTGAAGAGTAGAGAAGGCTATTATAAATAGGAAATAGCCACCAAAGTACTTTTAAATTCCTTTTTCCAATAAATTTATACCATCCAAGGAAAAAGCCACAATCAATAAAAAAAATGAAAACTACTAAATTCTAAGTTCAAATGTTGTTTAAAAGTGTCAACGCTTAGTTGGTGATTGATAAAGAGTTGTCAATATCTTCCCCTTACAACATTTAATTAGATAGGGCTTCCCATTATCTCCTTTCTTATATGTTCTTGTTGTTGATGCTCTAGGATATTTACTGCAAAAATATGAATTGAACTTGATTAAGGGCATTTCTATTCCCCATAATATAGTGGTTATTAACTCTCATTTTACTAATGACATTGTGCTTTTTCTCTAAAATTTTGAGTTGGACATTAACAATGTTATGGAAGTCCTTAATCTTTATTGTGAAGTGTTAGGCTCAAAGTTGGGCCACCATAAAATTGAATTCATAATGGTTCAATCAAATACTCCTCCTAGGTGGATTCCTAGAGAAGGGAAACAAATCAAACATGGGAAAATTACTTGGAATCTTGGCATCCACTTTGGGCTGCATGTTTCCCTTTTAGAGATGTGGGGCCAATATTTAGATAAATTAAAAAATAAACTATGTACTTGGGGAAATAAGTTTTTGTTTCTAGTTGGAAAAAATCAAGTGGTGATTTGAATTTTCTTATCATCTCATGTGCATTATTTCTCTTATTCAATATCATCAAAAAATGGATACAAAGACCTTAACAAAATTGTTTGCAACTTTTTATGGGTTAATTGGAGTGGTAAGGAAAATTTTAAATCTAATTCTTGTTGCATTTCATCCAACCCAAAGCTAAAGGTGGGTTGAGTTTGTTGGACCCTAAGAGACAAGGGGCTTGCTTAACAATGAAATGGATTGTTAGAACAATTAATGGAGATGAACCATGGAAAAACCTGATTTGTGTTCGAATTTTCTAAGCTAATGTTAATGGGAAATGACAATTAGTCAATTGGGATGACAAAATTATTTTGGCTCCTTTCTTCCATCTTAAAGATTCGTTTCCTTTACTTTTAATATGGAAGTCATGACAAGAAGTATGTGAATTCTTATATTGGAAAGGCTCTCTACAAAACGGGTTTAGCTTTGAATCCTTGTCTATATGGTGGAATAAAATTGTACAATATCATGGTCAACCCCTTGCTATTTCTTTTCCAAGGCAAGCATACTATTTATTTGAAAAAGGAGTTTGACAATTTGGGGACTTGTGGACTTTAAATCTCAAGGATGGCTTAATTGGAAAAATATTAAGAATAACATTGGTGTAAGTTAAGATACAAAGGGTTCATTATTTTTATTTTGAAGTCATTGGTTCCATTTGATCTAGTTATGAAGATATGTACTCCCCTACAATGTCACCCTTTTAAGGATTGGTGGTGGTTGTTCAAGCGTCAGTTCACATGTTTTCCTCTTAAAAGGTCTACCTGAATCTACTTCCACACTTGACCTTAAATCTAAGAATGAATCAAAAGTGGAACTACAGGTTTTAGGAAAAAACTTGGAGCAAATTGAGTGCTCAAGTCTAGCATGCTAAAACTAAAGCTAACATTCAAATTTTGGCTTGGAAAACCTTACATTGCAAGTTGCTCATTGGTGACAGACTGAGATATATGAGGACTTAGCTAGTTAAATGCCCTTTTGTAAATAGATTGAATGTTTGAAACATATATTATGGAACTTCTCTTTGACTAAAAGGAAATGGAAGACTACTTTTACTTATTTGCCAACTATTTTTTATCATATTTTAGGTTGGAAAGAAGCCGTTTTGGGCTTGGGTTTGCAAAATAACATTGTTGTTGATTCTACGAGGTAAATTGTTTTGTTTAATATATGGAAAAAGATGCATTGCTATTTTTTCAAACACTAAAGTTCATCTAGAAACAAAAATGCTAAGGTTTTACTCTGACATCATTTTTGAGAGGCACAAAACTTGCTGAAATTTTTGCAAATGGGGTTGCATGCTAAGTGGGCTTAACCTTGGAGAAAACTGCATGGTTAAGCACACTTGAGTTGGTGTAGTACTGGGATGGGTGACTTTTCGAGAAGGCCGAGTGCTTCACCTCTGTCAACATCACCTAGATGCAATGAGTGCTAAGTGGACCATTCAATATCATGAGAGATGGGTTCTTATGAACCACTACTCATGAAACATGGGTCAATAGTTTGACTCGCAAAACTACATGGTTGAATCTTGATGGCAATATCACAATCATTTTTCAAACTATTTTTTTATGTTCACAATTGTAGGGAGTCCTTAAAAAAAACATGAAAATCAACAAGCACTTGGACAAGATTAAATGCCAAATCCTATAGCTACACAAAAATGATGCAATATGTTCCAAACAATTGTAGCATTCGTTAAAGTTTATAATCTAAAATTTGCAATTCCTTCATTTGATCAATGATGTTGTGATATGATCTAAACTACGATATCTCATATTTTTGTTTAGATTATGTTTTGGTTGTGTTCTCTTTGATGTTCTACTAGGTTTTTTTTATTTGTAATGTATTATCTCCCTCTATTAGTTGCCTCTTTATTCTGCTACTTTCTTTCAATATAAAAATAAAAAAACAAAAAACAAAATATTAAGCATCAAACCACCTCGAGAACGTCCCCACCTAAACTAGGGATTATTGCCTTATTTATTGTACTACTATCTTTCTTGCAATATAAAAAAATAAAAAATAAAAAACAAAATACTAAGCATCAAACCACCTCGAGAATGTCGCCACCTAAGCTGAAGAATGATCCCTAGATGATTTCAGTGGCATTTACGGATATTCCAAGAAGCATATAGCAAGGCGTTGATCGTTGATGTGGTTCGACTACAAAATGCTTATAGAATACACCCGCGGGAAAGAAATCGAGATAATTTATATAAGACACGCAAAGATTCCGTGCAATCGATTAAACCAACATCTTAGGCTGAAAAAAATAATAACTAAAACTAAAATGCTATTGAGATAATAAATAGATAACTACCCAAAAATTCTCTTATAAATATCACAACAAGATAGTTAGGAGCATCTATGACATTCTTGAAACGTTGAAAGATATGGAAAATTCCATGTCTAGTGTTGCTGAGATTACATTGTTTTCATTTGGTTGTTTGGTGGTGTTTCTAGTTGCCAAACTTACAGTAGCAATATGGTGGAAGCCTATGCTAATAGGCAAGCATTTTCAATCTCAAGGGATTACAGGCCCTCCTTACAAGCTACTCTTCGGAAACTCTCTTGAAATCAACAAGTTAATGAATGAGGCCAGATCCAAGCCTATGAAACTCTCCCATGACATTGTGGCAAGAGTGCTGCCTTTCTACCATTACTGGTCCAAAATATATGGTAATTTTTATTCAATATGATAAGATTATTCTGTATGCTAGTGATGCTAATAGATGCTAATACATTCTTTGTCATCTAACTACCAGGGTCTACTTTCCTAATGTGGCTGGGGCCAATACCAATACTAGTAGTTGGTAGATCTGAATTGGGGAAGGAGACGTTAGGTGATAAGTTGGGGAACTATGGAAAGGTAAAATGGGATCCTGTGATGAATGGTGTACTTGGGGAAGGCTTGGTGGTGCTCAATGGTGATAAATGGGCGCATCACCGGCGAATAATAAATCCATCTTTTCATACTGATAAGCTTAAGGTGAGTGGGATTCATATTCTCGTCTGAAAGATAAACTTTTGTCAATTGGGTATTCTTTGTATTCTCAAAAATGGATTAGAATTGATAATTTGATGAGAAAATTTTGAAAAAAAATAGATGATTGTATATTAATTTTATAGATTACTTCACGAGGACTGTGATCTTCAACATTGATGTAAAATCTTCTATATAATTTTTTGAAGAACTTTGTGAAAACCATATTTATTAGAAAAATATATATATTTTCAATAACTTATAAAAAAGGATTGGACCAGGATATGGTTTTGTGCATGATAGAGAGCACTGCCAATATGCTGGAAAAGTGGGAGAAAGTTATCAAAAATGGTAAGAAAGAAGTGGATGCGGCTGAGGAATTTAAGGCTCTAAGTTCAGACATTATTGCCCGCACCGCATTTGGGAGCAGCTATCTCCAAGGAAAGCATATTTTTGACTTGCTGGCTCAGCAAATATCATTGGCCATCGAGGATGGTGCAAAACTAATGGTTCCTTGCTATAGGTGAGATTGAATCATCCATGATGATTTTTCTAATTGATTTGCAAGTGATAGTTTCTGATTTATTAAGATAGGATTTTACATCATGAAGTAAATGAACATTATGTTATGTTTCTTTTTGTTTCCTTTTTTTCAGATTTGTGCCTTTCAAAAGAAACAGAGAGCTTTGGAGAATCAACAAAGAAATTAAGAGTGCTCTGAAAGAGCTCATTATAAACCGAGAAAAAGCTGGTTCAAACACCACCCAAGGCTATGGCAATGATCTGCTTGGCTCCATGATGAACACAATCCAAGAGATGAGAAGCTCTGAAAGCAATCAGGGCCTTACAATAGAGGAAATCATAGCTGAATGCAAAACGTTTTTCGTCGCCGGCCAAGAGACTACAAGCAATTACTTAACATTTGCTATTGTTCTCTTGGCTATGCATCCTGACTGGCAAGACCTAGCACGTTCAGAAGTACAAGAAGTTTGTGGAAATTGCCATCCAAAATTTGACACAGTAAACAAACTAAAAACTGTAAGAATTGAAGAAGCTATTTAAGACTTAAACTTCGATACTTTGCTCTTAGTATTTTTCTAATTGATTTTTTGTGTGTGTTGTGGACTACAGTTAGGAATGATTCTGAACGAGGTGATCCGGCTCTACCCACCCATTGTTGCCTTCCGTAGAGAAATCAACAAGGATGCAACACTAGGAGGAATTTCAATTCCTGAAGGCACGCAGGTTATCTTCCCTACACTTTCATTGAATCACGATACATCTCGGTGGGGAGAGGATGCAAATGAATTTAACCCTGAGAGGTTTAGTGAGGGAATAAGTAAGGCTGCTAAGGATGAATCTACTGCATTCGTCCCTTTTGGATATGGATTGAGGTCGTGTGTGGGCAAAAGTTATGCTATGCTTGAAACCAAGGTTGCCCTTGCCATGATTTTGCAACGCTTCTCCTTTTTTCTTTCTCCTGGTTATGTCCATGCACCCACATCACCATGCACCCACATCACTCGTGACAATGTTTCCTCAGCATGGAGCTCCGATCATTCTTCATAACCTGCATTGAGATGAGAGGAAGGTTTGAAAGTAGTTTTTTGGTACAAAATATTGCCATATAAATAAGTAATGCTAATAGCATGCCTTATAATGCAAATCGGTAATGGTATACCGTAGATCATGGCATTTGGTCAGAGGCGGGCAAGAATATTAGCCCCAACATGCTTTTAAAATAAAAATCATGATGGCATATACTTTTTGAATGTTCTTTTAATTTTATTGGTTTTTAGTTATCGAAAGAGTTAATAAGTTTGTTGAATTTGGTTTTGAATATAATTTTTTAATTATTAATTATAAAATAATATTACACATATTTATAAAGAAAGGTGGACAAGGAATATTCAGCTCTTTAAAATTTATAGAAGAAAATAATTGAATCAAAATAAACAAATTAGTCATTATATAGTAAGAACAAAAGTATTAAGGGAAAGGGGCCTATAGTGGGTAGGAGTCCAATGGTGGGTATAGAAGTAGGCTTGAGTGGGCCCTATAGTGGGTAGGCTTAATATCCAATAAACTTACACTTACTATCCAATTGTAAAACACTTTTATCCATAAAGTACACAAACTGACAAATCATGTGGTGCCACATCAACACACCAATAATACATGACTTAATGACCCACTATCAGTCTTACCTTTTTTTGGGCCTTTTTAAATACCTTGACAAAAAGCATGCTGATGTGGCATCATATTTGATGATGTGGCCTTGAAACCAATTTTATAAGGATGGGACTTGCCAAATAAGCTACTGTACAAATTTGGAAATGATTTGAAATTTTCGCATAGCACTTTGAAAAGCACGAAATTAGGGTGACCCACTATAGACCCCTCTCGCTTAGTAGGAGGAAGAGGGTGGTCTTGATTAGATAAATGATGCATATTGCTTTACTCTGATGTGATTCATTGTCGCATATTGCTTCATTGACATGAGCAATTTGCATTAATTTTAGTTTTAAATAATTATTCTTATGTGCTTGTTTGCATGATTTTTTTTTTGTATGCAAAAGATTGAGCAATTTTTTAATCCTTGCATGCAAAAAAATAAAAATAAATATCAATACAAAAAAAAAGATATAAATTATTATGAACTTTTATTGTTTTTAGATGCTATGAATTGTTGTTTTTTCAATGATGGAACTCTATTTATAATTAGCCTCCATGCTATTTGTATAAGTCTAAAAATAAAACTATTATGTAACAATCCTTTTATAATTAATACAAAATTTTCTTTTCAATTTTGTCACTAGATATTAGTGAACAATTATATCTTTCATGACTACAAATTGGTATTGTTCAAAGCTATAAGTAGTTTTTTCCCCTATTGGCATATTTTTCTCTTATTGTAAAGATTAAAGTTTAATTTAAAAATTTATATTTGGTATTAAAGTAGGTTATTGTTTTAGGAAAATCACGTCAAGCATACTCTTTTCTAATTCTTAAATTTAACGAAAATGAGTATTTTTGTTAAAGCATCAAAATGTTTACTCTTTCAATGAGAAAATGATGTATGGATAATTGTAGAAATGGGTTATGAAGAGCCAGTTGATTGGACCACTCTTGCAACCAATGATAGAAAAACTAAGAAGGAGGCTAATAAGAACTTTTTAGGTTTATTCATATTAAAAAATCTCTACATAGGATGCTAATAAGAAAATTTTAGGTTTATTTCATATTAAAAACACTTCACATAAGAGCCCTTTTCCAAGATTGTAGGCGTGAATACAACCAAAATTCTTGGAAGAGTCTACAAGAAACCTACCAAGGTAGTCATTAAGTCAAAGATGTTATGCTATAGATATTGAAAAGAGAATTTCAAATTTTGAAGATGCAAGGAGATGAAAGTGTGATTGATTATAGTGCAAGAGTAAAATGTATGGTCAATAAGAAAATAAAGATTTAACTACTCCTTAGTTTGATAACCTAGTTGGACCTCTTGTGTCTCATGAACAAAGATTGAGAATTTCATTTGGAAAAATAGATGAGAAATCCTTTACCTCAAAATTACAAATTATAAACAATGAAGATGCCAACACTAGTACCCAAAGTAAACAAGAGTAAGATAGAAGAAAAAATGGAAATTATTCAAGAGGAAATAGAGGGAGAAGAGGTGGCTCAAGGGGAAGAGGTAGAGGCATATTTGATAAGAGAAATATATAGTATTATCAATGTAACAGGTATGTACACTTTGAAAGGGATTGTATATTAAAAATAGGTAAACTAAACAAAGTGTTAATTATTCTTAGGAGGATGATTAGCATTCTCCAAATAATTTAATTTTATGTTATAAAAAAGTTGAAAATACTGCTAAATATATTTGGCATTTAGATTTAGTGTGTTCTAACCACATATCAAGAAATACGAGGCTTTTTCTTACAATGGATAAAAGTTTAAAATTCAAGATCAAATTTGGTGATGAGTAAATCTTCAAGGTTGTTGTAAAAGGAGTTATGAGATTCCATATTAAATAAGGTATATAAAGTGTTAAAAAATTTAGTACACTCCACAATTAAAGAATAATTTATTGAGTGTTAGATAATTGAGTGAGAAGAACTATAAAGTGCTGTTTGAAAATCATCAATAAGAATCAAGGAAATAGGGTCGTTGCAATTGTGCCCATGTCAAAGAATATGATCCTCCCATTGAATTTTGGAGAACATGGCTCAAAATCTTACCAATATGGCATATGAGGAGGAAATTTGGTTGTGCCATCTCCATTATGGATAATTGATTTTTCATAGTTTGAACCTTCTAACATCAAAATAATTAGTTTATGATTTTCCTAAGATTTAATTTGTCATATTTTATTACTTTTATTGATGACTACTTACAAAAGTGTTGGAGTTATTTTTTTAGGATCAAGGATTAATCCTTTAATAGATTTATAAAGAGGTTTAAAGTCCTCGTGGAATATAAAAGAGGTTGCAAAATAAAGTGCTTAAGGATTGATTTTTGGGGATAATTTTGTTCAATAGCTCTTCAACATTATTATGATTTGAATGACATCAAAAGATAACTCACCACTACTCACACATGGGAATAAGTGAAGTAGCTAAAAGAAAAACTTGTATAGTGGTTGAAATAGCAAGTATGTTTTTGGTAAAGCAATTATTGTTATGGTGATGTAGTTACTATAATAATGCATATTCCAAATCAAACTCTCGCTAGTACACTTCACATGATGAATCCTTATGAATCTCGAGTGTTATGAGAAAAGCATAGTGTTAATCATTTTAATTTTTTTTGTTATTAAGCCTATGTACACATAACTAATAAAAAGAGAAAAAAGCTAGATCCGAAAAGTTAATTATGCATTTTTGCTAGATATAGTGAGAAAATTAAGGATTACAATTTTTATAATCCTTTGAGTAATATCATTATTGTGTGAAGAGATGTGATTTTTGATGAACATAGATTTGATGGTCACAAATATACCATTTTAAGAATTCAAAAAAAATTTCAATGAAGCTTTTGTAGAGTAGGAAAAGTGATCCTAAATCGAACTAGGATTAAATTCCTTTTGCTTGACTCCACATTTGAACATAAACCAACTAGGTTTGATGATTAGTTTTCTACCACAAGGGAGAGCCACAATATTAGGGTTTTCTGTTCTCTTGAGTTGTAAAGAAGATAAATTCTATGTGTATTTAATAAGTCTATTTTACATATACCCCTAGATCTGAAAATTTAATTTATCTCACAAAAGGAAATGAAAAACAATAGAATAAATTCAGATTTGAGAGTGAAATATAGAGAGGAACTTGCGATTGAAAAGATGAGGCTAAATTGCAAGGATATGAGCATTGGATGCCTTAGACTAAGATCTTCTTCTTTGAATTCGAAAAAAATTGTGATGTATGTTGTAATTTTCTCTATGTTTTTTGTGATTTTCCACTGACAAAACTTCTAGATTTGACCTACACACATAAAAAGAGGGGGATATGTTGTATTGTATAGGGGATTTCCTAAGACAAACCTCATTTTAGTATTTCTATCTCCACATCTAGTGATTGATAATAATCAAGTGAGCATACCTTGGGTTGGGCATGGGAAAAAACAATAATAATTGAATAAAAATGATAGATGATAAATGATAATGTTACCTTGATGTGAAGTCCTTGATGACGTGATGCCACACCACAAGTTTCCATAAATATTGATTGATGCACTCCTTGATTTCTTGATACACCTACAAAAGGTTAGTTCACAAAACATAATAGATTGTTGCAACTAGCATGTAGATGATAACTCAATACATCTTCATAATTTGATCATAATAGCTCCTTCTTCATAATCATCTCTAATGTTCAAATTGAGAATAATAATAATTTATATAGGCATTCTAAGTATTATTTTTGAATATAGGTTGACCTAGGATGTTTTTAAACCATCAAAGACTAAAATAAAATGTTAAGTTTGAATTTGGATGCCATGAAGGTCAAGGGTGCTCCCCACCCCTAATTAGGTGATTTTACCCCAAATTTATCAAGAAAGAAGGGAATTAAATATTATTATATAATTTGGCCCCAAAATGAATCAATTTATTATTATAATTAATGTTGTTGGAAAAATTAGGTGTTAAGGTAGTGTAAAATTTTTAGGGGTAGAAATTTTTGATGCTACAAATTTTACTAATGATATTGATTATAATGGAGGAAATAGGGTGCTCCACCATTAAGGGGATGAAACACAAGGGGGGAAGTCCTATTTCACTATTACATTCAAGGAAATCCTAGAGATCTCACTCCAATGTTGGAATGAAAGAAAGAGACCTACTAAAGGGTGGCATAGGGTATGATTAATGACTAAAGAAGGGTTCACCACCAAGCTAGGGCTTGGAAATAAAAATGACATGCAAGACCTAATGAGAAAGACTAATGATATGTAAGAATTAAATAAAAGGCCTAGAAATGAATATAAGTTAGAACAGGAAGCTGAGAAACTAGAAATGTGCACTTAGAAATTTGTAGAGGCATGAAGCAAGATATGAAATGGTAAAAAAGCTTGATTTAGGGAACACTGAGACTCATATGCCACTTCTGGTGTATCAGTTCTAGTCTAGGGTTTCTGGACTGGAATAGGAATCTAGTAGTGTAGACTCAAAATCGTCATAAATCTAGAAATTTTCATGTAGTCGAACTCATATGCCACTTGTGGCATATTAGTCTCATTCTACTTTTTTAGAAAGTCAAAGTACAGATATGTTCTCCAATCTCTATTCTTCATTCCCAATCTGCTTTCTAGATATGAACTTGTAAAGAGACCTGCAAAACAAAATATAGTGTTGATTTGGGGGGTTTGCTTCAGTCAAACCTAGTTAAATAATTAAGCCTTGATAGAAACAATGTAAAAATGAAAAAAATCATAACCTTAAGCATGCCTGAGATTAGGAAATATGAAATGAAATGCAACCCTATTCTATCGTGCCATAATGAGATGCATGAGTGAAAACATGAAGATGATGACTCACTTTGGGAGATCTCTAATCACCCTAATAAGCCATAATAAGATATCTACCTTCCTTAGGCTAAAAGTAGAATGATAGTGGAGGATGGAATCACATAGGAAACAAGTCATTAGGCTTGGATTGATGGCTAGTTGCAACTCCCCCACCTATAATCCATCATGATTAACCATAGGAAACCATAATCAATCCTTGACAATGCTAGATCTTGGATGAAAGTGAGCTTGAAGACCTAAAAAACACTATAATGTTGCTCCAAGAGTTCAACTTTGCTTGCTACTTGCTCTTGAATGCTATTGTGAAAGAATACTTGAGTTCTTGTGAATGCTTAGATCTTGAATTGCTTTCTCTAGATTGAAAATAATGATTTAGAAGCTTGCTTATATAGGAATTACACCTAATTTACCATTATTTAGATCTCAAAAGCTAACATCAACAAAAAATTTGAATTAAAAACTTGAATTTCCTATGCAAACCCTAAAAAGGGGCCAAGTGGGACTCATACACCACTTCTAGCATATGGGTCCCACCTAGGGGGACTCATATGCCCAAGGGGTAGTACGAGTCCCACCCTAGTTTTTTGGGGTGGGTTGTTATAAATTTTAATCTTTTTGATGATTGTATCAGGTTTTAGTCGAAATAAGCCTTGAGATAAAAAAATAAAGGGTCCTAGGGGCCTATTAATGGTGATTTAAAGGGTATTTAATTCAAGGGTACTAAAATAGGTCCAAATTAAATGAGAAACTATACCATCTCCAAGAAGGGAGTACAATTTCCATCATTACATTGATAATGAGCATCCCATTGATATGTATGTGTCAATTTCTACAACTCCTCTACGTAGCCCCTCCTCTAGTTCTTCAATTCCAAGTGTAAGTCCACCTTTAAGTCCATGTTCTATAAGGAAGGTAAGAATATTAGGTACAATTGATCAAATGAGTACACATCAATCACATCAAGAAAATCTAAGAGGTGAGATAGTAATTTTTTATTTATTTTCACAAAATAATGTTAAACTATCATGTTTTTAAGGTGCATGTACTAATGAGGCTTGGGTGCAAGAAAAAAGATGATATAGATTCCATTCATATGAATGATACTTGGGAGCCTATAAAGTTTTCACGTGATAAGAAAATTATTGGTACTAAATGGGTTTAGAAGACTATGTACAATATTGATGGGAATGTTTAAAGAAATAAGGGGCAATTAGTTGCAAAAGGCTTCACATAGATGCATGGAATAGATTATGAAGAGACATTTGTACTAGTACCAAGCCAAGAGATTATTAAAATAATAATTTCACTAGAAAATCAAAATAAATCAAACATTGATTACATGGATATGAAAATTTCCTTTCTGAATGCATACTTAGAAGAGGAAGTCTATGCAGAACAACCAAAGCGTTTTGAAATGCAATGTAAATAATAAAAATTATACATGTTGAGAATGATTTTTATGGTCTCAAGAAAGCACCAAGAGCATGGTATGATAGGATTGATGGATATTTTTAGTAGAATTAATGATATATTTATTGTAAGTTTGTAAGGACTGATGATTTATTGTATATGGGTAGTAGTTCTAAGATATTTTGGATGTTCATGGAAAATTACTATGATGAATGAATTTAAAGTACAAAAAATAGCTCTCATGTAATATTTTCTAGGAATGGAGGTATCATACCCAGGATGAAATATTATTTCTCTAACAAATATGTAAGAGATATGTTGAAGAAATTTGATATGATTGGTTGTGTAAAGATGATCTATGACTGAGATAGTTGATGAGAGACCTTATAAAACTATTGTTGGAAGTTTGATGTTTCTTACTCACACAAGACTTGATGTTTTTTTCTTCGTTTCTCTTTGATTTAAGGTATATGACCAAGACATATAAAATTCATTTGAAGGAAGCCACAAGGATAGTGAGGTATGTGAAAATAATTAGAAATTTTGGTATTCATTATTACACTTCTAAAAGAATTAAACTTATTATCTTTATTGATTCTAATTGGGGAGATAGTTTGGATTGCTAAAAGTCTACATCAGGTAATTTTTTCTCTTAGTTTGGGTTTGGTTATGTGGAGCTCAAAGAAGAAAATTATAGTTGATCTTCCATCTACAAAATCATAGTATATTGTAGTCCATTCTATGAGTAAAAAAACACTATGGATTTGAGAAGTTCTAGAAGAAATAGGAGAGAAACAAATTAAACCTATAGTGTTTTTTTGTGATAAAAGAAGTGTAATTAAGTTAGAAAAAATATTATCCATTATATTAGGATAGAGTATTTATATTTTAAATATCATTTCATTTGAGATTCATTTTAGAAGAAATAAGTAGAGTTGACAATTATAAAAACTCAAGAACAAATTACAAATATTTTTATAAAGATAGTTGAGAAGATTGGATTTATGAAACTTCGAGCCCATAATGTGAGTCTTCGTACCATAAATGGGGGAGTATTTTGATAAATTATGCATGTTTCCTCACCACCATATGATTCACTATTGCATGTTGCTTTATTGACATGAGTAGTTTGCATTAAAATTATTTTTAGATAACTATTCTTAAGTACATATACAAAGGCCCAAATTTGTTAATTGGTAGAATTCATTCAATTTCTTTTGTTCCATTTATCTAAACTCACTCACTTTGTTCTTGTACCCTCGTCCTTCCTTTCTCAATACTCATTCCACCCGATCATTTCTCCATTCCCAAAACATCTCTGTTCCTTATCATATTGGCCTCTTATTGATGCACATTCTTACTCCCCTCAATGATATCTATCCACATTCATTCTCTTCAATTGTCGACCATTGTCTTCCATGTGCACTGTTGCAACTATCTCTTCTTTGAACTCTAACCGTTTCCTTCAACCGTTCCCCACTTGGCCCTCGATTCATTGGCCTTCAGCCTTTTCTCACTTTTCTTTCCATCCTCTGATATTGGTCTCCTCATAATACTTACTCCTCCCTCTTCTTCCCTACTAGCTGACGGCCATCTCTTTTTTTATTTCACGTCTCCTCTCTATGACGGTTGTGTACTGCAAAGTCTTTGGCCGCTCTCTCTTGCTAGCAATGGCTATGCCCATTAACCTTCAACTTTCCTCATTCTTACCACCACTAACTTCCACCAACTATTGTGCCTCTTCATTCATATCTTCTTGGCCTTATTTCTAACCACTTTGTCCCTTCGTGTCGGTTCACCTTCCTTGTAATGGATTAGCTTTACAACTATCGACCTGTGATGATTCACACATAACCGTCGACCAATCTGAATTGCCTCTGTAACTTCCATCGAACCAAGAATTTAACTGACTCTCTTCCTGTTGCAATGGTGACAGGAAGTCTGTCCCAAGTCACCTAGAACAAAATGGAATGAAAACCAAAATTGAAACAAGGAAAAATAAAATGTCATCGATGCCCCTGCATCACATGGCAACCCAATCCTTATCCTTGGAACTAAGGCCATGCTTGTAGAAAGAGAAAAAACTGACTTTAACAATATGGTTGACAATTTATTTCCTAGTTTTTCTTATGAAATTAAAAGCCATTGTATATGTAAGTATTTTTATGATTTAAGATTATTTTCTATTTATTAATTAATTTACAAGGAAATGGATTCATATTTACATGAAATATCATGTGTTTGTATATTTTTAATAACTCTTAATTTTTAAGTTTCCTTAGAAAAACTATATGCCATCAATGTACACATAATTCCTTACACATTGAAAAAATAATAATAATTTTTTAGTTTAGCACAAATTATGCTTGGGAAACATGAGTGGTTTATACAAATATCAATTAGGGCCAATACAAAATTAATTAAAAGATATTTGGAAACAAATTTAAAAAAAAACTCATAAATATTTAATATAATACATATATTTTCTCAAAAGGAATTAGAAAATACTTTTATTTAGATCAAATTATGCTTGTTGGACACATGTATGGTCCTAAAAAAGTGACTTTTAAAAAGTGTATTTTATACAATCCTATACAAAATTAATTTATATCATCTAGGAATTAGAATAAATTACATATTTGAAAGCTATAATTAAAATCCTAAATTTCATATTGTTGTACTTTTAAAAGATTATATGCATAAGTGCTTCAAATTTTAATTCTAACTATTAAAAAATTTGATTTTTAGGAAAAGCACTTCCACTTTTTGGAAAAAGTGGACCCAACTTCTTGCACCTACCCTACATATTTTAATAATAATTAGCCTCTACTTTTTTATGTAAGTATAAATAAAGCATGGATGTGAAGTTTCTATTTGAATTGTAGACTTGGATATACATGGATGATAGCCATAAGAGTTGGGATCATTGTGAGGTGTAGTTTGAAACATGCACTATGTTCTACACAATGTGCATTTTGAAGGTTTCTTGATTGTATAAAGTGTAGGCTAGTCAAGAAAAAATGTTTCTAAAGCTCCTATTTCTTATAAGACATCCATATTTATATGTATATATGTCTACATTTGACAACTATGTGTTGGATATGATAAATTGCAAGTTTCAAAATATTTGTAAATAGTAACTTGCATTTGATAGGGTATCCCAAACATCCCTCATTTTGTATCATCTAATGAAGAGAATTGTAATGCATTTTTCCTATTCCAAAAATAGTATTATTTTTGCTACTTGAATTGGAGACATCAATGTACATAGATTAAAAGCACATGAATTGGGGGAATCATTATGAATTGCAGGTTTAAACATGTTATGTGGTTCATAGCTGTGTGCACTCTAAAGATTTCCCTATTATATAAAGTGTAGGTAATAACAAACAACAAGTTTCTACAACTCCTATTTGTTATAATACATTTATAAAAACACATATGATTTTCTACATTTGAAATAACAAGCCCATTTAGCAACTGTGAATTCATAATGAGAAATTGAATCTTTCAAAACATGGAATATTTTGTAATTTTCATTTGATATGGTATCCTAAAAACTCCATTTTTTGAATCCTCAAGCAAGTGGAAGTATTTTTTATTTTCTTGATACCAACATTAATGTTGTTGTTTCTATTCAAATATATATATATACCTTGATATACACAAATTAACACCAAGGACAAAGCCTTTGATATATTAAAGAGGTTTAAAGTCCTTGTGGAAAATAAAATAAGTTATAAAATCAATTTCTTAAGGATTGATTGTGAAGGATAATTTTTGTTCAATTGATTTTCAACTTTTTTGTGATATGAATGGAATCAAAAGAAAACAAGCCACTACTTACACATGGGGAAAAAATGAAGTAGCCAAAAGAAAAAAACTTTACCATGGTGGAAATTGAAAGAAGTATGTTCCAAACCAAGGAATTAAGCAATTATTGTTAGGGTGATGCAATTGCTACAATAATACATATTCTGAATCAAACTCCCACTAGTACACTTCACATGATGAATCCTTATGAATCTTGGTATGAGAAAAAGCCTAATATTAATAATTTCACAATTTCTGGTTGTTTAGCCTATATATATAACTAATAAAAATATATAAAAAATAGATCCAAATTTAAGTTAATCATGAATTTTTAGATATAGTGAGAAAATTAAGGCTTCTAGTTTTTATAATCCTCTCAATAATGGCAGTATTGTGTCAAGAGATGTAATTTTTTATGAATGGGTAGTTTATGGAAATACAAAAGTACGATTTAAATAAGTCAAAAAATATATTCAATGAATCTTTAATTGATTATATTTCCAATAAGCATCCCATTGGTATTTATATGTCATTTTCTACAACTCCTCTAAGTAGCTCCTCATCTAGTTCTTTAATTCCAAGTGCAAGTCCAACTTTATGTCCAAGTTCTACAAGGAAGGTAAGAATCTTAGGTAAAATTTATTAAAGGAGTACAAGTCGAGCATATTAAGAAAATCCAGGAGGCGAGATAGAAAAATTTCTATACTTTCACAAACTAATGTTGAATCATCATGTTTTGAAGATGGATGTCCTAATGAGGTTTGTGTGAAAGAAATAAAAAATGAGAGATTCCATTCACATGAATGATACTTGGGAGCTTATAAAGCTTTCACATGAAATTAAATTTTGGTACTAAGTGAGTTTAGAAAAATAAGTACAATAGTGATGGGGGTGTTGAAAGTCAAAAGTGATAATTAGTTGCTAAATACTTCACATAGATGTATGGAATATATTATGAAGATAAATTTGTACCAGTATCTAGACAAGATGCTATTAGAATGATGATCTCACTATAAGATCAAAAGAAATAGAGCATTAATTACATGGATTTGAAAAGTTCCTTCTTGAATGTGTATTGAGAAGAGGAAGTCTATGTAGAACAACCATAGGGTTCTGAAATGCAAGGTAAATAATACCAAGTCTACAAGTTGAAGAATGATTTGCATGACCTTAAGAAAGAACCAAGATCATGGTTTGCTAGGATTTATGGATATTTTTAGAAGAATAGTTTCAAGAGAAGTAAGATAAATCCTACTATTTGCTACAAAAAAATGGTAATGATATTCTTATTGCAATTTTTTAGGTCAATGATTTATTGTGTATGGGTAGTAGTTCTACGATAAAGGATTTTCTAATTTATATGATGAATTAATTTAAAATGAAAAATATAGGTCTCATATAATGCTTTATGGGAATGGAGGTTTATCATACTGAAGATGAAATCTTATTTTTCAAATAATGTATGTAATCTAGATATTTTGATGAACTTTAATATAATTGATTGTAAACAAATCTCCACTCCAAGTTTCATGGATCTGTGTTGTGTAGAGATGATGTGACTGAGATAGTTGATGGCATAACTTACAAAAGTATTGTTCGAAGTTTGATGTTTCTAACTCACACAAGACTTGATGTTTCTTTTTTGGTTTCTCTTGTTTCAAGGTATATGAATAAGACATATAAAATTTATTTCAAGGTGTAGACGCTCAAATTAACATTATTTCTACTATTAATCAAGTAACTAAGTTTATTTGATTAATTCACTTTCTACTAACTAATGTCATCTCTTTTAATTAAATAAATAAATATATTAAATTAAAATCCTATTGTTCTAACATCCTCTCATTTGATTTAAATAAACCTAAATATTTAAATTAAATGTCATAAATTAGCTAATTTCATCCAAGTTAATTAATCGTAAATTAATTAACTCCTAATACTAATCCTTCATTTCTCTAGCTTTTGACTCAACTTGGGTTAAACTCAACCCCTAACTTATGCACCCACTTGCACATGAAAATCAATTCTTTTAATTAACTAAATACCTTATTTTTCCTCACCAAGGCATATTCTTTAAGAGCATTCCTTCATTTACTCCACTTATTTGACTTTCTTTCCCAAACCATTTCCCTCCAAAACATCTCAATCATATTCATTTAATGCCTCTTACAAGTGCATTAATATCTCTTACACCTCTCAAATCATCAACTACATGCATTAACCATGCACATTCAACAAAATGTGCTCCACGTTCCTCCAATAGCCATGTGACATGTGTCAAAAGATCATTGGATCTTCTTTAATTGCACATTCCTCCCATCTCTCCATTTTTTCAAATCTTCAACCTATAAATACAAGGCACTTCTACTCCACAATATCATCCACAATCTTAGTATTCTCACTATAGGCACATTTCGTCTTGCATTGTATCACATTTTTTTCATTGAAAAATTATCAAGGAGGTGGGAGAGGGAATCCTTTTCACATCAAAGGAGCACGACTTCCACTATGGAATAGGTATGAACATGTTTATATATGCTTCCATTTATTTACTTTGATTATGTTTTTTCCTTGTTTGCATATGCACCATGTTTAGATATCTCATAGGAGTATTTTATTTGCTTCATTTAAACTAACCCATTAATGTTTGTTGAGGTTTAGGCCTTTTTTCAAATTTTTCCTCACATTTGGCACTAGAAGGAGGGCTCAAAAAAAGAGAATGGTTCTTGCTTATCATTTTCTAGCATGTTATTGTTTGCATTAGTTTTTTGTTGTTGTTTTCATTCTGATTAAGGGGGCACATCATTTAGAGTTTTTCTCATCATTCATCAAGAAGCATTGGGGGACTAATTTGAATTAATGTCCAGTAAGAAAAAATTTCTTATTTGAAGTTTCTTCAGCTACTTTTCAAACAAGAAATCTAAGCTTTTTTTAAAAAAAAAGGAGGTCTAGTTGGCAATAATTAATGGAAAACCCTAGTGAGTGTCATGGTAAAATTAGAATAGAAACAATATAGATTTATATGTCATTTGTATGTGGGTGCAAGGATGTGTTTATGTGATTGTTTTTAAAAGTTTCATGAGTTGTGATCACTCCATAAAACTATGAACGAACAGATAATCTACCTTTGGTAGACAAGATTCAAGCTAGTATTGACTAGATAAAACTAGTAAAAAATAAGAAGGTATTGATATCTTTGTTCGCTAACAGTAAAATTGTTATTTGTTTTATTTTCACTTGTTGTTTCTTCTTTTTTTTAGTTTCAGCATTATGCCATCTCTTTTCTATAGTATAATTTTATTTACGTGGAGAGAACTACAAGCGAAATTGTCAATTTTTTTCATTAAATATTGCCATTTTCTCATCAACATAGATGCAATTTACTTCTCTCATCATTATCATTTGCTTTGGATATTAATATGCTAACATTTTTGCTTATTAAACTAGTGGTATTTTGGTATTAGTGAATTTTGTGATAGATCATTGTTGAGATGAAGTGATATGTGCTAGAAGAATTTCTTATATTTTTCTAATTCCCAACCCAAATCCTATCATATACCAAATATTGCTCTTACCTCTCTAGGTTTGGGATTCACATCAAGTATAGCGTGATAGATAGGTGCATGTGACTTTAGCACACTGACTAATACCTTTCTACAGATACATCACAAAGATCTTTCATTTAATTCCAAAAGATTTATCAGATATTATGATATACGACCTACCTATTGTGAGTCTATGCATATTTTGTGACCATTGGATATATTGGTGTGCAGGGAGGGTTTGCATAAAGAATCGGTGGCATTCGAATTGGGAATTGGAATTAAGGAACCTCAAGCATATTTGAGTTGGAAAATTGAGCATTGAACTTGAAATTGACAAATCATTTTTAAATGCTTATTGTAATAGTCTAGGGCTTCCATTTTCTTGCTTTCGTTTTCTCTTTTAGGACAACTCAGTTTAGTTTTGGGTTTAAAATTAACCATTGATTTGATCTCTTCAAGTTGGTGGAAATTGAACCTTATAAACTCACTAGAATTTGGATTTGAGGCTAAAATTGAACAAACAACTTCATACTTGTCTTTTGGTGCTCTAAAAAGAACTCATTTTTACCTTTGAGGACTAAAAAGAATTATTGTTTGCTTTGTTTTGTAATATTCTTTACAAACTTTTGGCATTTGAATGCATATGCACTTGCGTTTCATGACGATCTTGAGAATCAAAAGAATTTTAGTGACATTAGGTTGTCTAAAAGATTGCCTCCACATTTCAAATTTGGGTTTTTTTTAAAATTGAACAAATCATGCTAGTGTGAGAAAAGGCATAGCGTGTGTTCTCTCTTTGTTCATGCAAGAAAAGATGATCAAACTATGGATGTACTTACTTGCTATTTTTCACCTTTAGAGGGCCTTCCTTGGTGGGAAAGAGTACTCACCACAAGGGAACGACCCAAGCAGTAACGAGCATAAGCCAAGCTCTTCCAAATTGCTATATAAATGTGTGGTTGTGATGAAAATCATAAACAATGGGAATTGGTACATGATAGCTCTCCCACAACATCTTTATGATGCGTAGAAATCTTGTTCTAAGGGTTGGGAGACCTCTCACAAGGATTTTATCATTGCACCCCTAAACTAGATGCCCTTATTATGAACCTTTCTGTAGAAGAAAAAAATCCCTAATATTTTTTGGTGTTAGGAGGTTGGACCTCTGAAGCCATTCCACATACTTGCAGTTCTTAGTAGAGATGAATATTTTTTCATTGGATATTCATGAGAACTAGAAGCTTGGCTAACCCATAGAAGTGAGTGTCGTGGAGGGGAGCTAGTGTGCTCAAGCTTCTAAACCAAGCATTTGGAGAAATGCAAGTGGGAATTCAACAATTATAGCCATTTCTATCCTAGGGTTGTGCAATCTATGAGTTAGTTACATACTTTTCTTGGATCCAAAAATATTGAAAACAAACATTCAACAAGGTCATCAAACTTCAAACCCTTTAGAAAGAGAAAATACCTTTGAAAATTCCAAGTATTATTGCTTGTCCCTAAGGATTCTATCCTTAGAGGCTTCTAAATATTAGGGCATTTATCTCAATTTTCTCTCTCTAAAGTCAACATTAGGGAACTAGTTCCTTGATTCCCTTGATTTCCACATAATGGACCTTGTGGTATGAAAAGAAATTGAGACATTGACATTCAGTTTCAAAAACTAAGAAAGAAAGTGTTTGTGGTAAAAAGAATCCATTAAGAAAAGATAAAAGACAATTGAACCCCAAACATGTGTTTGTTCAAATGATTTCCCGCAAGATAAAAAACCCAAAACCAAATTCTATCAATTGTCACAAGCATCTTAGTTCAAGAAATCTGAAGAACGCCAGTCAATGTTTTACCAAGTTAGAGATAGATTTCTTTATAACTTCTAAAAATGTGCTTCAAAGGGTAACCCAAACTTGTACTCATTCTATTATTGTCAAAATTCAACTCTCTTCCAATGTTTTGAGTATCCTACTTTGTAGGGTTGAAATTTCTTAGAAGTATAGCATGTTCTTCAATACCTAAGTCTTGTAAACAAAAGTCTCTCTATGTTCATCTAGGATCAAAATCGACAATTTCATCCATCCCAAACATTAATAAAATATCATCTCACAAACAACTTTTGAACCATTGCAAAAATCATTTATACTAGACTTTTGGAAAATATTTTGAATCAAAATAAAAATCACCTTGTTTGACTAAATATGTGTGGATGAATCCTTCCTCATACAATTAGTTAAATTATCATCCTTTTGGGTGATTTTATTCCAAGATAATATCTAACATATTGGGATTTATAAGTTCATTATCCAAAATAAAAAAAAATCAAACCAAGTCCAAACCAAATCCAAAAGTCCTCAAGTCTAGTATTCCTCCAAAGGTCTTCTAAGTTCAAACATCCACATCATTCATCTTTCCTTTATCTCATCACCACCATTTGGTCCTTAACATCCTAGTTTTTCTTTTTTGTACTTAAATTTTAGACCAACCTAAGGAGTTAGAGTTTTACCTCCCATATTCCTGAAAGTTGATCCTTATTTTATGGTCCAAACTAGATCTAAACACAAGAAGATCATGGAGAAAAACAAAGAAAAATCCACTTCAAGTAATTTGAGTCAAACTAAAACAAAATTCAACCCTAGGATATCCATCAACCTTCCAATTAATCCTCCTCAAATACCCCAAAATCCCCAAGAGGGAGGTTGTCAAGTAGAGGATGTCACCAATAATTACCAAGGAATGTCCCAAGATGAGATAATTGAGTTTGTCCAAAACCCTAAAAACCACAAGATTCTCAACACAATGATGAGACTCAATCCTACACAATAAATGTTAGCATTAGCAAAGGAAGGGGATAAAATCCCCTTTGATTATGATGTGAGCACTATTGTAGAAAAACCTTTTGAGAGTATGCCACCAGTATCATTAACACCATCCTTCCAAAATGTCATCCAACGCATCATACAACCCACATCATCTCATGCTCCAAGTCAACCCATGATTACCAAGGGGAGTTCATTGCTTCATGCTCTTAAAAAACATCCCCTTGTAAATAACTAAAACTTGGACACAAACACCATCTTGGGTCTACCAAATACCATCCCTCAAGACCCAAATTATCCATATGTTCCACTCATTTTTCATGACACCAACAATCCATCCACCTTCACCACATCACTAGCTTATTCTATTGATACACAAGGCTCTCTTCACATGGTATCACAAGGACAAGTAGATTCATTTGGAAAAATGGGAACTCTTAATGCATCATCATCACTTTCCAAGGAAAGACACCACCAATCTTCTTGCCATTTCCTCCTCTAACATCAACATCCACACCAATCCTTGGTTTAAGGAAACCCCCTTTACCTAACATACCAAACTAAAATAAATCTTGATTCAAAAATAATCCTCCAATCATGAATCAAGTCAACATACCAAATCCTCTAATCATGCAACCAATATCACAACAATAGGTGACATCAATCCATGCAACACAATCAATCACTACACTATCTATAATACCCCAAAACGTGATCTCCCAAGGACCTATCATATCAACTGCACCATCTACCACAAAACCCCTTATCATGACTCAAACACCTCTGCAACTAGTTCAACAAAAACTTATCACACAATCCCACACCATTCCAAATCCTCCATTGCCACCTCCAAATCCAAACACATGGCGAATCAATACAACATCACTCTACAAGCAGCCCATCAAGCCTATCAAAAGGAACTTCAACTATTCCAAACTCAACAAGTGACACAACAAGCATAGATACAATAAGCTACACAAGCACGATGAGCTGCCCAAGTGCAAACACAAGCTTTATTGTAACAACAACAAGCCACTCAACAAGCTCAAGCTCAGGCACAAGCTCAATATCAAGCACAACAAGCTCAAGCACAAACCTTGTTACAAAAAAAGCTTATTAGAAAGCTTTGCAACAATACCAAGCACAACAATAAGTAACTCAACTACAAGCAAAACAACAAGCATTGTTGGCACAACAACAACTATAAGCATGCCAACAAGCATTGTTGGCACAATAAAATTTGTAACAGCCTCCCACAAACACACAAACCACCCCACCCATCACTCAAACAAACTTACCACCCCAAAAAACATTCATCCCACCACCTAATCTAGAAAATGATGTTTCTTAATAAATAAAATTTCTCTCACAACAAGTGCTAGACCTACAATCAGGAAAGACAAAAAATCACAAGGGAATTTGTGCCCCTATCCCTTCTATAGAAGCATTGCGATGATTCCATTCCCATAAGGATTCAAGATACCTCAGTTTGAAAAATATCATGGGATGAGTAATCCTGAAGATCACATCAGGGAGTTCCATGTACACTGTATGGAAGTTGCATACAATGATTCTTATCTAATGTGACTCTTCCCTTGGAGTTTGGCTGGTCCAGCAATGGAATGGTTCTCCCACCTTCCCCCTGGAATCAAAAAGTTCCAAGAAATTGTGGACTTATTCATACATAATTACTCATTCAACATAGGAATGGACATGAGTGTAGAAGAATTATCTTCCCTAAAACAAGCTAGGGGGAACATTCACATCCTTCTTGCAAGGATGACGATCCAAGGCCAACAAGAGAAAATGGGCTATGCTAGAAGAACAACAAATCAATACTATCATCACCAATCTAGAAGGGACCTTTCCCTTTCATTTAAAAATGTAATGCATAAAAACATATGACCAGTTGATTGCCAAGGCACTCAACATTGAAAGAACCCTTATTTCACAAGGGGGAACACCTGCATATCAAGACAATTGTCCATCAACCAGTTACAATGAAAAACCTTGCACATGGGAAAAGAACAATAATGTCACCAACAATGGTTTTGTTGATGCTAAAGTTATCATTATTGCCCCAAGGAAAAACACACAATCATATGAACAACTGCAATTCAATAACCAAAACAACACACAAGCCAACACATCATCACAAAAACCCAACAATCAAGTGGTCAACAACCTAAATACTCAAGGGGGACCACCCCAAGGAACAAATACCCACCTAAATGAAAATACACACCACTTGGGGAACCAATCAAATCTGTCATGCAACAACTGGTATAGGAAAATCTCATCAAAATCCCTGTTTATGAAAATTATCAAGATCCTCAAGTGAAACCACCATGGTATAACGAGAAACATCTCTATTATTTTCACCAAATAAAAGGACATACAAAAGCTAGTTGCATGAGAATTAAAAATATGATCGAAGATCTCATTGATGACAAGACCATCACCATCGAACAACTAACTGGGAATCAGTAGCTCAAAATATACATGAATTTGATGCCCTATCACAATAAAGGAAACAAAAATGGTAAGGGAAAGTACAATAATGTGAACCACATTTACGACTATGTTGTAGCATCCTTGGATGAGTGGGTAACATTTGTCAATATCAAAGGATCTAGAGCTGAGTGTGTAGTCACCACACGTAGTGGTAGAGTTAGCATTCCAGGACCATCACAACCACCCAAGGCACCTTACTCTAATTCAAAATCCATTCCCAATAGTTATAATGTCCTAGATCAATTAAAAAGAAGCCCCGCCTAGATCTTCGTCATGGAGTTGCTAAAAATCTTGCACGCACATAGGGAAATCCTAGAGAAAGCATTAGCTACATCTTCCATTCCAAGAGATCTTGATGCAAACCAGTTCCAAGCTATAGTTAGAAATATCACTACACCAAATCTCCTAACATTCTCTAAACAAGATCTTCTAACCCAACCATCTCATAACTGTACACTCCATCTCGAAGCCTTAGTCCATAAGAATAAAGTCAAAAGAGTCTTGGTGGATGGAGGTGCAGACTTGAATATTTGTACTCTTGAGCTAATAAAGAATCTAGGGTTCTATGAATATGTCATTGAGAAAGGAAAAGGTATCACCATTAGGGCCTATGATGATCAAGAATGGGTGTCTCAAGGCACCATTCAACTCCCTATTCAAGTAGGGCCAGCCATCATGGAGACTACATGCCAGGTCCTTTATCTCGAACTCTCGTACAATATCCTCCTAGGGCACCCATGGATCCATGAGATGCAAGCTATGGTATCCACATTCCATCAATGTGTGAAATTCCCTTATCAAAACCAAGAAGTCAAAGTCTGTGGTGATCTTGAGAAATTCTATTATTGTAAAAATATGGAGGCCAAGTACTACAAGATCCCTCAAGTCCCAAAGAATGATGAGGGACCCACATCTCCTTATATAGACCCATCCACCCCAGCCTCCACTTCCGAGACAAAGACACTCTCCATTCTAGACATCCCTGATATTAAGGTTATTATCCAAGATAATGGTTGTGGAGACTACAAATTGAAAAAGAGAGTCTTTGTGATAGGAGAGTTACCTAAATCTCCTAGATCTCATGGGAAACTGCATCCAATTGACACAACATCCCAGACCTTCAAAGTAGAACCCACTACCTTCATAAAGTAAGGAGACCTAAGCAAAGAGGTAGTAGATGAGAAAGATGTTTCAAGCCTATTGTATCAAGATGAGAGACTCGTACCAGATCTTCCCATGGATTATGATAACAAAGGACTACAGTTAATGCATGGATGGGGCTATAAAAAAAATGAAAAGCTCAGGAAAAATGATAACGACCTTTCAAAACCCATTATTCTTGAGAAGGGCATGAAGAATATTTTCCTTGAATGTAATCCTTCGTAGATAACCATACATGGCAAAATTCCCCAGTTAAAAAAGTCAAAGCTCCTATGCAATTACTGGTATCCATAGGGCTACCTCTAGATAACTTTACCTTTGATATAACTGATGTATGTGACGAGGACCCCATTACTGACCTACCTATATTGTTCAAGGATTCCTCCCTCTTCATGATCAATACCCTATCTTTCAAGCTAAGTAACTAGACCAATGAACTAAAACTTGTCTACCCCCAACTCATTGATTATGACCAATGAAGACCACCAATCTTAGACACATTCAAAAATGATGAGGCTCTCTCAAAATTCATGGGACTTCAGGATAATCTACCATATGGAGATCATAAGGAAGGGTTTGATATTGAGTTGGACACACATGCATACTATAGGGAAATGATTGAATCCCTCGTCACAAAATAGAAAATCTAGGAGTAATATCTAGGTCTTTAAGTGAAAACAACATTGTGGCACTTTCTAACCCAAAAAATAGTAAAAAAAAGTGATGTATCTGATAGTGAAAACCTCTCTACGGTGCCAAAGGATGAGGGATTCAATCTTCCCCTTATTTCTATTCATTAGGAAAAACTAGCAGTATTGGTAGAAAAGTGCAATCTAGTCAATCTAGGAATTGAAGAAACACCACCAATCACTTTCCATGCAAAGTCACTTTTGACTGAGGAATAAGAACTTCTAGCTGCATTTTTGAGAGATAGGAAGGTTAATTTTGCATGGACCTATGCTGACATGCTCGACCTTGATTGAGAGGTTTTGGTTCATCATTTAGCCATCTATCCAGAGGTGAAGCCAATAAGACAAAAATTGAGAAAGATGCATCCACATATAGCATTACTAGTAAAACTTTAATTACAGAGGCTCCTTGATGTTGGCTTCATATGACCAATTGATTATCTGGAGTAGTTTTCAAACCTTTTACTTGTCTCTAAGCCCATTGGGGGGCATCCACATCTACACTAACTTTAGGGACCTGAATAAAGCATGTCCTAAGGATGATTTACCTCTCTTGAATATTGACATGATTGTGGATATGATGGCAGGACATGAAATGCTATCATTGATGTATGGGTTTTTAGGGTACAATCAGATTATGATAGCCAAAGATGATCAACACAAGACAACTTTCACCTATCCACGGGGGACTTACTATTGGAACATGATGCCATTTGGGTCAAAGAATGTTGGGGCTACATACCAAAGAGCTATGACACTAATATTCCACAACATGATTCACAAAACTATGGAAGATTATGTGGTTGACATATTAGCCAAATCAAGAAAATGCCAAGATCACATAGTGGCACTAAGCTCCATCTTTGATAGACTAGAAGAATAAAAAGTTAGACTCAATCCTAAGAAATGTGTCTTTGGTGTGCAATCAAATTTTTTTTAGGGTATATTGTATCAATGAGGGGAATCAAGATTGACTCGGCCAAAGTAAAACCAATTCTTGAAGTGGAAGCACCATAGACATTAAAGAAGTTAAGGGGTTTGTAGGGAAGGCTCCAATACATTCATTGATTCATAGCGCATGTAGCATATAAGGCTATCCCATATTTTCATCTACTCCACAAGGGGGTAGCATACAAATGGGATGAGAAATGTGATCAGGAATTCAAAAAAATCAAAGAATACTTGCTAAAACCACTGGTCCTCATGCCACCTGTTAGCTCTCAAAAACGTAGGTGGAATTCCTTAAGAGGCTGCCAATCTCTTGATATGATTTAGGGTAATAGACAAGGTCAAGAGAACTTAACCTTCTACTCTTTAGGTGCCGCTAAACCTAGGCGGGTGTACCTTTTTGAATGAAGTAGACTTAACTTATGATTATTCTTGCAATAATTTGTCCACAATGGTAGATGGAAGTGAACAAACGAATTCAAACTTGATAGCAATAACAATCTTTTGATCTAAAACCTAAAGTGCTCAATTAACAAATGTAAAACAAATGTAAAGAAACTGAATGAATCCAAATGATGAAATTGCAGAGACCAGTGCATTATTGGGTATGTGGAGTCGAATGAAATAGAAGTGGGAAACTTATTCTAGCAGAAAATCAAATTGTTGGCATATGATCTATTTATAACTTGTATAAACATGCAAGATTATTACTACTAAGCTCTACTTTAATAATCCAGATGAATCTCCCTGATTACTATGATCAACTAAAAGGATTTAATCTCTTCTTGAGAGAACCAGTTAATTAACCACACAGATACAACAAATGTGCACTGATAAAATAAAAATAAGCTTGTTATATCAATTTAAACAACCAGAAAGAATCAACCTGGAGACAGCTTAGCAATCCTTTTCAATAAACTCAACAGACAATTGACACAAAAAATAAACTACCACACCAGTTGAATTTCATTGGAATCACCATTTGAAAACATGCAACATAGCCTCTATTCTGAGAAATTTATTCTACTGTATCCATCTCTACCTACTGCCTCTAATCTAAAATCTAATGATTCAATTACAATCAAGAGTGCATATTTATATGCCAACACAGGAAACATATCGCTTCAAATTCATGTTGGCCAATCGTAGTGTTTGGGAAAATTTCATGTCGGCCACAATGTTTGAATTCTTATTAATCGCCAATGGAATAGTCACTAAGACAGCCTCGTAAGTATGCTGAAGGAAATTCAATCGCTGGTCATCCCCCTGGATCAATTCACTTTCACCATGATCCTGTGATGTCGGGAAGACTTCCAGAAGATTACAAAATGCTATATCGATATGTATTTCTTTACGCACCTTCCATTCACTGAGACACAAGGAAATCTCTCATTGATGTGTTCTTTTTGTTTCGTTCATAGTCGCCATAACATTCTGGTATTGGAGAGACCTCATGTAGACCACATTGTATTTCACTGAAAGTTCCCTTTATTCATCTTGTGTCGCTGAGACTAAACAATTCTCATACCGATAAGGTCCTTCATTGTTTTCCATCGGTGAGACCGAAGGCCACTCGCCGAGACCTCTTACCGATATAATACCTTTCACTGATAAGCCTCCTCCATTGCCAGTCAGCAAGACAATTCACACTTGCCAAGATCACATGCCGAAAACTTCAACTCTTAACGATGTAATCTTTTGCACAAGTTGGTGAGACACCACAGAATTGATATGAAATTTCACCGAAGCTCATAACATATGTCGATAAGTCAATACTTCCACCACCGATCAGTGAGACAATAAGGTCTCACCAAGACCCTATCCCGAATACCATGACACATCAAATCGGTAAGACACATCAAGATCGTTATAACATTATGCTGATACCAACAAGTTTGGCTAAAAAGATAATTTAATGTGCCGGTCAGCAAGATATAGAGATCTCGCCAAGACCATATATTGATGCCACAACTTATGCCGATATGCCCCATCAGTGAAACATAACAATCTTGCTGTGACCCTATATCGACGGCCAAACTCTTGCCGATATATGTATCATCCTATCACCGAAACAAAGAAACTATCATGACGATAGTAGCCAATGAGTAAACTCCAATCGCTGTGACACAGAAAACATCTTGCCCATAGGCAACATAGACGTTTGTCAGAAAAAGAAAAAAGATCGAGGAGACCCTGATATCGTCACGCCAATATGCCTGCAACAAACATATGTTAGTAGAAATGAATTGCGGGTCGGGGAGACAGCTATGAGCTTATGCCGATAGGAACAACAACATGGAAAATGCATGACCTGATGGATTCAATGGGGCAATATGGAAAAATAAGGATAAAATATGCACATGGCAGGACCAATTTGGAAATATATGAGTAAAATCAACATGTAAAAACACCAAATTTTTATAGTTCTAACACCAACAATTCAAAACAAACCATTGATACTCTACATATCAGCAACAACAACAACCCTTGGCATTCTCTTAGCTCAACATGATTAAATGGGGAAAGAGAGATCCATTTACTATATCAGTAGAACCATGGTGGGACATGAGGTGAATTACACATTCATTGAGAAGGATTGCCTAGCAGCAGGGTGAAGCCACAAGAGTGGTTTACAATTTGATGGAGGAAGGAAAATTGACAAAAAATGACCCTATGGAAAAAATATATGTTTTAGGGGTTTGAACAAACCTACAGGTTTGAGTGAACCCATAAGGGGTTCGCTCAAACCAGGGTTCAAGCGAACCCATTTATTTCTTTCCCCTCATTTCCTACCCAAAAATACAAATAAAAGTGCACATAGAAAGGTGGTTCGCTTGAACCCCTAGGGGTTTGTTCGAACCCCCTTACCCTCATCCCCCCCCTTAGACATAAAAAAAATCTAAATTTTTGCACTTCGGAGCTTGGGTTGGAAATGAAAATGGAAAAGACTGTAACACAAACCCAACTGGAATTAGGTAGTCCTCAGAATGAGCTATCCAATGAATATAATTTTAATATGTTTTGGTTTTATTATGTATTTGTTTTTTAGTTTTATTTAACATATTTTTTTCACCAAAAATCAAGTTCTTTGTTTTGCACATGTGGAAAAATGGCAAATTATCAAAAAAAAATTTGAAAAAAATGACTACACCAGATATTGAAGTCCTTGACCCTACAATAATTTTTTTTTGAATTTTGATACATACAAAAAAATTTACACGTTATATAGTCGTGCTATGTCTGAATTTGAATTGGTTTGACTTTGAAACTTGTTTAAAGAAAAAATATTCAATAAAAAACTATGTAACCAAGTGGAAGCACTAGATTTTAGAGTTACAAATCTAAATTCAAAAGAATTATAATTTTATCCTTCATGGAAAAAAAAAATATGCATTATATGGTGAGTGTCACTTTTTAAAAATGTTGTTTTATGAAAAAAACTAGTTTTGGAGGGAGATGGAAAAAGAAGTGCAAACTAATTCCAAAATTTTTGAAAAAAATATATTTAGAATCTACAGACAAAATTTCATGAAACTCTTGTTTGCATCATTTTCAAATTCCTCACAGTTTAGCCACTATAGGTGCCCGAAAGTAAAAATTTAGTTAAAAAATTTATTTTAGTGTCCAGTTTGGCCAAAAATTGTAAACTTCCATTGTGGGATCACCCAGTAGTGTTTGTCGCACAAAATCTCAAGCACTACATATTGGCTCATCAGATTAAGCTTATTTCCAAAATATATCCTCTCAAGTACCTACTTTCTAAAGAAACACTCACAAGATGAATGATTAAGTGGGTTATGATCTTAACAAAATACGACATTGAGTATGTAGAACGAAAATCCATCAAAGGACATGTAATTCTAGATCAACTAGCAGAGGCATCGATATATTCAGAGAACCCATTGGTATTAGAATTTCTTGATAAGTCAATCTTTAATCTAATTACATTAGATCATTGGAAAGTATACTTTGACAGGTCCTATACTTAGCATGGGTCAGGAGTGAGAGTCTTCTTCATCAAACCACAAGGAGATTGCATACCAAAGGCATATAAGTTGTCTTTTCCTTGCACAAACAACATTGTAGAGTATGAGGCTCTTGTCATAAGACTCAAAATTATAGTACAATGGAAGACTATGACACTTAAGGTCTACGGGGACTCTCAACTAATCATCAATCAGGTCAATCATGAATACCAAACAAAGGATGAAAATCTCACCCCGTATAAGAAATTGGTGGAGATCCTCAAGGAATTCTTTATTTGCATCACATTTGAACAAATACCAAGAGAAAAATAGAGCAACTGACACTATGGAAACAATCAAATCACTACTAAATCATTGGTCCCAGTGATCCTTGATACCATGACATATAAACATACCTAAAAACAGGAGTCCTCCCCACTGATATCACCCGAAACCTCAAAAGGACCTTTATTAAGAAGTCAACTCATTTCATTATCTTAGGTGACACACTTTATTGTAGAAGTATTGAAGGAACCCTTTTGTGATGCCTTACCTTGAGGAAGCTTTGACTACTTTAACTGAGGTACATGATGGCATTTGTGGTTCACATTCTAGTGGTATGACCTTGGCCAAGAATTGCCGAGGATTGGGTACTATTGGCCTATGATGGAGAAGGAATCTCATGATTATGTCCAAATATGTTTACAATGTCAACAACATGGGGACCTCATCTATGCACCAGCTTGGGAGCTCCAATTGATTATAACACCTTGACCCTTTTCACAATGGGGGATTGATCTAATTGAAAAAATCACTCCCACTTCATCAATGGACACAAGTTCATTATCACTGCAACATAGTACTTTACAAAGTGGGTAGAGGCTATCCCAATGACTTACATCATATAGAAGCAATTCTCCAAATTCATCCTTATCTACCTCATTTCTCGCTACGGTATCCCACAAAGCTCTTATCTTAGATAACAAGACACCTTTAAAGAGCCAGTATGTTCGAGAGCTATGCAAAAATTCAATATCCTATTGGAAAAATAAGGATAGACAACTGAGAGGGGCGAGTGAATAAGTTGTCATAAAATATTTAAACTTTTCAAACTTAACTTAATCTCAAATCTGATGAATAATAAACCATGAACAATCAACACATCAAAAACATAGAGAAAACCAAGATTTTTGTGTGGAAACCCTGTTAGGGGAAAAGCCACGGTGGAGGTTAGTCCACAATATTATACCCTATTAAAAGTATAAGAATAATAATGGGAATGCACATGCATTCAGGCACACTGCCTATAGTTCACTGATCAAATACAAAAGAAGACTCACTATCCAAATAAATGTTTGGATTAAAACCATCCAAGTTGTGAACTGAGAAAATATCTTCTACACAAGCCTGATTATAGTTCCACTTAAGCACAAAAAAACCTTCTTCACACTTCGCTCAAACTTCTTCTAACTTCGCTCAACCTTCTTCACACTCTACTCTGCAATCAAATGATATTTGCAAATACACACATAGGAGAAAACTGTGTACTTCGAGCACACCTTACATTGATAAAATAATCACTCATATATATCCACAACATGAAATTACATCAAAAAATTTGTCGGGCAAAAATATAAAACATATTTTCAAAGTCAACCCAAATTTACAAATAAATTTTCAATGCAAATCCACCAAGGTCAGCCACAACATAGTGGAGACCCAAATTACCAACTCAAATACAAAAAGACTTCAATTAATTTTACCTCGAAGATCCACAACATGCTACCATCATCATGTTAGCCAAGAACATGAAAAACCAAACATACAAAGAAAAAGCTTTGACCATGAGCACAACGATCAATGTGGACATACCAAAAATATAGAGAATGATCTAGAGGCATCCAAAAACAACAAGAACTAACAAAGAAACATCCACACCAACATAAATTACCAAAATCACATAAACTTCACTCAGGAACACTGACAAAACCCACATAAATACTGTCAGAACACAACTTTTCATAGCATGATCAAAACTTCACACGAACCTCTGAAACTTTCAATATATGAACAAGATACTCTCAATAAAAAACCCTTTAGTACACAACAATTTATCTTCAACGTAAAAAACAAGACACCTTCATGACTTTCACTGTTCCACTGGGAACCTAAAACTCTTCTTTTAACAATTTTCTCAATATCCTCAACATATACAACCTTTAATGCAATAATTCTAATAGTGTTGACATCAATGACAACCACATATTAGCAACACATCCACAACATCCAAAAATCTCCCCCTATGGCATTGATGGTAACACATGATGTGAAAAATACCATCAACACAACTTTTAAACAACACTTACTCCTCCTTAGATTCTAACTCTTCTTCATGTTGCTCTTCTGCCCTAGAAATATTTTTCACATTTCTCTTCTCCCCCTTTGACATCAATGGCAAAGATAAGCATTATCTTCCCACATACAAGCTTTGAACCACATATATGTGCATATGACTACTCCCCTTGAGTAGCATCCATGGAAACATCAATCCGGATCAGAATATGATCATGAAATGCATAGATTGATGTAAATTAATGCATCCTAGTTCATATTAGGAGGGGTAATCACCTCTTAGTAAAAATATCTACAATATGTTCTTTGGTAGGAACATACTCCAGTCTATCTTCTTTCTCAGTTACTTTCTCGCTTAGAAAGTGGAACTTGATTGATACATGCTTGGTCTTAGAGTGTAGTACCAAATTCTTTGATATGTTAATTGCACTTGAGTTGTCACAGTATATGGAAATGGTTCATCATATACTACTCTAATATCTTTCAACATGCGTTTCATCCACATCACTTGAGTACAATTATTTTCAGCAACAATATACTCTACCTCAATAGTAGATAGAGAAATGGAATTCTAATTTTTACACAACCATGACACCAAATTCTTCCCTAGGAAGAAAGTACGACCACTAGTACTCTTCCTGTCATCTACATCTGCTGCCTAATCCACATCAGTATATGCATTCAAAGTAAGATCATCATCCTTAGGATACCAAAGCCCAAAATCAATTGTCCCTTTTAGATATCTAAAAATTCTCTTTGTAGTAGTCACATGGGATTCTTTTATCTCAGTCTAAAATCTTGCAACCATACATACAACATTCATAATGTCTGGTCTAGTTTGAGTTAAGTAGAGTGCAATCCACCAATAATTGATTTGTATCTTGTTTGATTTTCTTTAGGAGAATCATCATTCTATGCTAACTTATATTTGATTACCATGGGAGTACCAACAGATTTTGAATCATCCATGCCAAACTTCTTCAACAACTCTTTCACATATTTAGACTAAGATATGAAGATCCCTTTCTCTAACTGAGTAACTTGCAATCCTAGAAAGAACTTCATCTCACCAATCATACTCATCTCAAATTCACTCTCCATTTCATCAATAAACTTCATACATAGATTGTCATCTCCTCCAAAATTAATATCATCAACAAAGACCTCAATAATAAATTCTTTGTCATGATCCAACTTGAATTATAAGTTGTTGTCAATAGTACCTTTATTGAATCAAAGCTTTAGTAAATATTTATGCAGTCTAGCATACCAAGCTCTGGAGGCTTGCTTGATTCCATAGAGAGATTTCTTCAATTGGAAAACCATGTCTTCTTCATCAATCAGTTGAAATCCATCTGACTATATAATGTATACCTTTTCTTCTAACTCACCATTCAGAAATTTTGACTTCACATCCATTTGATAGACCTTGTAGTTCTTATATGCAACATCAACTAGAAATAATCTTACAACTTCAATTTTTGCAACAGGGGCAAAGGTTTCTTCAAAATAATACCTTCCATTTGTGAATAACCTTTACATACCAGTCTTGCTTTATTGATGACCACTTCATGTTTTTCATTCAACTTATTTTGAAAGGCCCATTTAGTACCAATCACATTTTTGTCTTTAGGTCTAGGAAAAAGTATCCACGTATAATTCTTTTCAATCTACATCTATTCTTCCTTCATGGCTTCCATCCAATATTCATCATTGCAAGCTTCATTGACATCTTTAGGCTCAATCTTGGAAATCAGGCAATACTCTTTTGTAATCTTCCTTCTAGTTTGCACACCTTTATTCTTGTCTCCTATAATTTGATTTTTAGAATGATTTAGCTTTACATACCTTGAAGTTTTATGATTCTCTTGAACTTATGATTCTTCTGCGCTTTCTTTTGCACTTGCACCTATCTTTGCTTCTTGACTATCTTGGTTTCCTGGAACAAATGGAAATTATTTTACTGGAACATATGTCACAATTTGAAATTGATTTTGTGTCTGAGCATTCTTCTCTTTTTTTGTGTTGTCTTCCTGGTCATATGAATCATATCCACAATATCTAGATGATTTAGCAGAGTCCTCATCAACTCTAACATTTGCACTTTCAACCATTTTTATTAGTCTTTTGTTATAGCACCGATAGGCCTTGCTTCTAGTAGAATAACCTAGAAATATTCCTTCATTGCTTCTTGCATAAAACTTTCCTATATCATCATCTCTTTTGATGTAGCATTTTCTTCCAATGATCTTGAAATACCTAACAGTAGGATTATAACCAAACCATAGTTCAAAAGGAATCTTACTATAATTACCACTTACACTTACCCGGTTCAAATTGTACACAACAATGCTTACAACTTCACTCCAATAGATGTTAGGCACATTTCCTTCAATCATAATTGTTCTAACAACATCCAAATTTTTTTTGTTCTTCCTCTCTACAACTCCATTCTGTTGAGGGGTTCGAGGAGCAGATATCTGTCTTCTGATTCCATGCTCGTCATAGAAAGAATTAAACTCCCTGTAGGTGAACTCACCACCTCTATCTAACCTCGAGCATTTTATTTTCAAACCTTTCTCATTTTTTTCCATAACTTTGAAATTTTTTAACTTCTCTAATGCTTCACATTTTTCTCTTAAGAAAGCAACCCATATCATTCTAGAGTAATCATCAATAATCAGCATAAAGTACCTTTCTCCATGAAGAGTTCTGACTCTAGAGGGGTCACATAGATTAGTATGTATCAACCCTAGTAATTTATTTGAATGATGTTGTTTGCTCTGAAAAGAAACTCTAGTTTGTTTTCCCATCAGACACTCCTTGCTAAATGTGTTAGTAGGCTTCACTAGCTTAGGTAGATCTCTTACTATTTGAGTGGAAATTACCTTGACAATGTTATCAAAATTTACATTCGACACAACCTCCTATTCCATAAGAGTATGTGTAGGATCATGATGGCCAAAAAGTGGCAATATGATGGGTATGTGTAGGGTATGTGGTTGACAACATACTTTTTTTACCCAAAATTGATGAAATAAAAAGGGTTTTTAAAGGAGATTCTCAACTTTCCACCAATATAAAATATGCTTTACTTTGACTTTAATAAATAATTATTATTTATTTTCTATTTGAATTACGACTAAAGTATTGATTGATAGGTTGATTGAAAAAAATCTATAGCTTTCAAATGGTATCACATTTTTTGAATTTGAAACATGTGTCACATTCTATGCTTCACATACTACAGGATTAAAAAAAATTGAATTTCATGAAATTGTTGACCAAGGTGGTCAGACATACGAGTTTTTTATATTTTTTAGAAGTTGTAATAAAAAGTTCACAATTAATTATTTACTTGGAAAAAGATTACAAAAAAATATGCATCACATTGGTACATGATTCCTCTACTTATATCTAAAATCTTATAAAAAATAATTATCATTTTATTGTGGTTAGTGTGGTCAGACAAACACCTACTTATTTTTTCCCTGAAATTAAATACTACATTGAAATTTCATATTTTCACCAAATAGATTTTTTCTTTATTTAAATAAATCTAGTAGTTTAGAAAGTATATTTAATTTTCTACAAACTCTATTCTTACATATTTTTTAAATAATATAGATAACTTATTCAAATTTTTATTTCAAGTTTCCTAACTTTGGTTTTTGTAAAAATTTTGCCACTTAAGGGCCTTTTTTTTCCATGATGATCCTACACATACCCGTAACCAACTTTCATTTACTTGAGAAATTAAACAACTTTCACTAGCAACATTTAGGTGAAAAATATTACCTTTTATCTGTTTACCTAAAGCAATTACATTTCCAGAACTTCCAAGTATCCTGCATCTTCCATTTTTGAACTAAAGATCATAACCCTTGTCCACTCAATAGATTGTGCTTCAAGCCTTCAACATAAAGAACATCACGAGTGTTATGCTTACCACCAAGAAAAATAGATCTTTTGCCATGAATCACATAAGCATTTTTATCTCCAAATCTCACTACCCCACTGTCATACTTCTTTAGACTTACAAATTTTCTTTTGTCAGTAGTCATATGATGTGAGCATCCACTGTCAATAACCCACTCATCCTTTTCTTCAATTCACGATGCAAGAGCTTTCTCAACTTTAGCAGATTCAGTAGCCACTGGAATATTTTCCTTGATAGCAATGAAAACCCAATCATCTTCATTTCCCTTCTCTTTGTTAGACTCTTCATCAGTCACACCTTCTTCAACAAAATAAAATTTCTTTTGAAATCTAGGTTTGTAAGGCTTAGACCTAGGAACTCTTTCAGAACACCTTGATGCAAAGTGACCTATTTTACTACAAGAAAAACATTTGATAGGAAACTTTCCTTTATACTTACCTTGTCCTCTACCTTCTTTCTTTACAATCAATGCTTCTATCTCTTCTACCTTTCTTCATCTTCAAGTTGTTTCATTTCTTCCTCATACTTGAATGTATTTATAGAACTCTCTCCTGGATCATATATTTGTTTGTTTCTTCTAGAGATAGTAGCCTTAAATGAAATTTCAGTCTTGGGAATAGATTCACTAAATTCGCTGAACTCAGGCAATAAGTTTACCAATCAGTGTATCCCTCGTCACATTTGTCAATGATTTGGTTTCTTCAATAGCATGATCCTTTACTTTGTAGGAGGGAGGAAATGATTTGAGCACTTTGTCCACAATTTCTTCCTCATCCAGGGTACCACTGACACATCTATTACCCATCACTATTTCATTTACTCTTTGCATAAAAGAAGAAATATTTTCATCTTAACCCATCTTCAAGTTTTCATACTTGTCTTTCAAACTCTGTAGTTGAGCCATCTTCACATGCACATCTTCTTCATACAAATTTTCTAGCTTTGTCCACATCTCATGAGTTGTATTTAGACCTATCACATTTTTCATTTCTAAATCTATTAGAGCACTCAATAAAGCTTCCATATCCCTCACATTATTCTCATCTTCTTTAATCTCATTAGTAGTGGAAGGGTCATTCAAAGGAATAACATGTGTATTCTTTGTAATCTTCCATAAGGGTTCACCAATACACCTCAAATGACACTCCATCCTAGTTTTCCACAGTGAGTAGTTTGTTCCAGCAAATCTAGGACTATCCTTCTTGTATGATGACATCTCAGATCGCCTCAAGATTTTAAAATTCTTCAAAGGAACCTGCTCTAATACCAATTATTGGGAAAACAAGGACAAATAACTGAGAGGGGGGTGAATCAGTTGTCACAAAATATTTAAACTTTTTAAACTTTACTTAACTTAATCTCATATTTGATGAATAATAAACCATGAACAATCAACACATCGGAAACAAAAAGAACAATATTTTTGCGTGGAAACCCTGTTAGGGGAAAAACCACAATGGAGGTTAGTCCACAATATTATACCTTGTTAAAAGTATAAGAATAATAATGGGAATGCACATGCATTTTGGCACACTTCCTAGAGCTCACTGCTCAAATACAAAAGAGGACTCACTGTCCAAAGAAAGGTTTGGATTAAAACCATCCAAGTTGTGAATTGAGAAAATAACTTCTACACAAGCCTAAAATTATAGTTCTAGTTAAGCATTGAAAAACCTTCTTCACACTTTGCTCAAACTTCTTCTTACTTCACTCAACCTTCTTCACACTCTACTTTTCAATCAAATTATATTCACACATACACACATAGGATCACACCGAGCACTTCGAGCACACCTTACAATGATAAAATAATCACTCTTATATATCTACAACATGAAATTACATCAACAACTTTGTTGGCCAAAAATATAAAACATATTTTGAAAGTCATCCCAAATTTACAAATAAATTTTCAATGCGAATCTACCAAGGTCAGCCAAAACATAGTGGAGACCAAAATTACCAACTCCAACACAAAAAGACTTCAATTAATTTTTCCTTGAATATCCACAACATGCTATCACCATCATGTTAGCCAAGAACATGAAAAAATGAAAATACAGAGAAAAATATTCAACCACAAGCACACCAATCAATGTGGATGTACCACAAAGATAAAGAATGATATAGAGGCATCCAAAAACAAAAATAACTAATAGAGAAACATCCTCACCAATAGAAATTACCAAAATCACATAAAATTCACTCAGGAACACTAACATAACCCAAAAAAATACTGTCAGAACACAATTGTTCATAGCACGATCAAAACTTCACGTGGACCTCGAAAACTTACGGTAGATGAACTAGATACTATAAGAAACAAACCCTTTAGTCCACAACAATTGATCTTCAACATACATAACAAGAAACCTTCATGACCTTCACTATTCCACTGGGAACCTAAAACTCTTCTTTTAACAATTTTCTTAATATCCTTGACATATACAACCTTCAATTCAATAATGCTAATAGTGTTGACATCAATGAAAACCACATATCAACAACACATCCACAACATCCAACATATCCAAAATTGCTTCTCCACCCCATATTACCCCCAAGATAATGACCAAGCTGAGGCTATGAATAAAACCATTCTAAAAATTCTAAAGAAAGCAGTCAACAAAGTTGGTCGTGACTGGTACCTACAACTAAATATTGCCTTATGGGCCTACCAAACAAGCATCCACACACCTATAGGTGTAACCCCTTTCTCCCTAGTCTATAGATTAGAAGCCATCCTTCCCATTGAGATCGAGCTCCCATCCTTAAGAATATCATTGCAAAATCTCTTTACTGATGAAGAATATCGGGTGTCATGGTTGAATGAGCTAGAACTACTAGATGAGTAGTGCATGGATGCTTTGAATTGTCTACAAATGTACCAAAACCATCTCAAAAGGACCTATAATAAGAAGATCAAGAGTCAGACCTTTCAAGTTGGAGAGCTCGTGTTGAAAGAGAATAATAAGTCATATGTGCCAAATCTAGACAACAAGGAGAAGTTTGAACCCAACTAGTTGGGACTCTTCATCATCATGACAAGTTATAAATCAAGAGCATATCAGCTATCTACACCTAAAGGAAATCCTTTGTAGGAGCCTATCAATAGCTCCCATCTCAAAAAAAATTATGCCTAAACTTACAAGGTATAAATCTAAAAAAATAAAAAAGATCAAAAACATAAAAAATCCAAAAAATCATAAAAAGGATTGAAAACAGTAAAGAGAAAAATTGTCCTCTAGTGAAAACCACTTCGGTGGTGCTTTGAGAAAGTACCTTGGTGAAAACCTAGCAATCAAGTGCCTTGTGTAAATAAAGAACTTTCCATCCAACAATGATTCTTCGGCTTGTTCTACATCACCTTCTATCACTTTCTATTGCATTCACCCATCAGACTTTATTGATCCATTTGACACCCATCTGCGTTTGCATCATAGCTTAATCTTGTGTTTGTATAGTCATTCCTCCTAGTACTACTTGGCACATTCTTAAGGTTTGTTTGTCTTGCCTAAATTATAGTAGTCTATCGCACCACAGTGGGGAAATTTTTGTATACCTACATTGGATCAGATTCATGTATATTCTTAAAATCTTCCTTAAAATTAGAAAATCCAAAAGCATTCAAAAAATAAAAAAATCCAAAAATATTCAGAAAATCAGAAAATCCAAAATTATTTAGAAAATCGAAAAAACATTTAGAAAATTAGAAAATCCAAAAAATCAAAAATCCAAAAATTCAAAAACATTTACAAAATCAGAAAATCCAAAAACATTCAGAAAATAAGAAAAATCTAAAAACATTCATAAAATCAAGAAAAACCCCAAAACATCTAAAACATGTCAAAAAATCCAAAAATAGGTCAAAAATAGAAAAAGTAAAAGAAAATGGAGTCATGTCAAACTACGGTTCTTTGAGCTTTGAATGAAGGCAAGGCCATCATTGATGTTCCCCTGAGATGCATTAGGTCATTCCTTTAGAGTCTATCACAATAAACTAACAATCCATTTGTTTGTTTCTCATCAATAAATGAGTATGTGTCAGTCAAACTAAGTGGTCTTTGTGTATATAATGTTTTCAAGACTAATCTTTGATCATCCCTTGAGCCCCCTAGGATAGGTCTTTAGGTTAGGTTCTTGGTCAAAATCTCATAAAACACAAAAACATAAAAAAAATTGAAAATCAAAACATTTGTAAAACATCTCAAAACATTTTTAAATACCAAAAACCTTCAAAAAATCCAAAATCATCCATCCCACTTCAATAATCACTCGCAATAAAAATTCACTCATAATAAATGGTTGTCATCTTCAACCTTTGGCAACACAATTGGAAACAAGTCTGGAAAATTAAAAGTGAAAACTCAAACATCAAAGGCTCAAGACTAGGTCAATAGGTAAACAAGTTGGTTAACTCTTGGTATCAATAGCTCATCATCCTGTTAGTCTCAAAATCATTTGATAACATCATGTCCTACGATGCATACTTCCTACAATAGACATCAACATAAGACCTCATTGTAGTTTAGTCTTGGCTAGAGGTATGAAGAACATTGGCTTGTTTGTTCACTTGATCTTTTTCTTTTGATTTATCTTATTGTGCCTATTCCCATGACCTCTCGAGGATGTCTATCTAAAAATATTTAGAGAGAAAGGAATGGGACATCAATCATTATCTTTTTTCTACTATGCTTGTTGGATATTCTTTTAATATAACTTGGTCATGCTTACTTTGTTTGGCTTGTAGGGAGGGAATTTCAGATGTCTTGTTGACTATTACATGGGAAGGTTTTTCCTTCCTATGTTTTGGTCTGAGATGTTTGAAATGTCTGAAGTACATTCTAGTAAGGTTTTCGTATGCCAAGTGTGAACAAGGATACTCCTATTTGATTGTCGAGTTAAAGTCGACCTCACTAGGTACAACACCATCCTGGTTTTCTATACCTTGATGCATCGCATTTATGTGTGTGATCAAATAGAAGGAAAGTTATTTTCTTTATATCCCCAATCCCTAGATAAGAAACACATCATCATCATTCATCATCATATCTAATAAATTCTTGACAACTCATAGACTTGTTGGACTTTTGGGTATGTGTAGGATCATCATGGAAAAAATAGGCCCTTAAGTGGCAAAATAAAAATAAAAATTAGAGTTAGGCAACTTGACATAAAAATTTGAATAAGTTATCTATATTATTTCAAAAATATGTAAGAATAGAATTTTTATCAAATTAAATGTAGTTTCTAAACTACTAGGTTTATTTTATAAAAAAATATATCTATTTGGTGAAAATTTGAAATTTCAGTGTAGTAGTACTTGAATTTAAAGAAAAAAGTAAGAAGTAGGTGTCTGTCTGACCACCCTAACCACAATAAAATGATAATATTTTTTTATAAGATTTTAGATATAAATAGAGGACTCATGTCTTGATGTGATGCATATTTTTTTGTAATTTTTTCCAAGTAAATAATTAATTATAATTTTTTTATTACAAATTTTAGAAAATATAAAAACTTGTATGTCTGACCACTTTAACTTGGTCAAAACTTCATAAAATTCATTTTTTTTAATCTATAGTATGTGAAGCATAGAATGTGATGCATGTTTTGGATTCAAAAATGTGATCTATTTGAAAGCTATAAATGTTTTTCAATTAGCCTATCAGTGAGGACTTTAGTCATAATTCAAATAGAAAATGAATAATAACTATTTATTAAATTCAAAGTAAAGCATAATTTATTTTGGGTGGAAAGGTGATAATCTCCTTTATTAACATTAGAAATTAATACTTGGCTCATATTGTATAATCACACTAGAAACCAACAATGGAAGATTGAGAGTCTCAACTAAGAATTCCACATTATAGATAACATTCATACTAGAAGCCAACAACTAAAGACCAAATTTCATAAATAAAGTTCATTTTTTATATACCATTCCTTTGAGGGGTCCACGAGTACCATAAGCCTTTTGAAATCCTTCTCCATCTAAATGCATCCATTCCAAGACCATTGGGAGGTGGGTATCCCAAGTTCCTTAATTTATTGTAGGAATTTAATCAAGAGTAGGACATTGTGACTTTGACATGTAAATTTAAATCTAAATGCACATCCAAAAAATAAAAATTCAATAACTAAATTTAATTCAAAAGGTGGCTCACCATCTATGGCCTTCTATAAACTTCTCGAAGATGTCATTCCCATAAATGATAAATTAAAAGTTAAGTTACATATGACTTCACCAAAATGACATGAAATTATCTTTCTAAGATGTCATATTTGCATAAATCCCTCAAAATTGTTTTTAACTAATTTTAAACACTCAAAAAAATACATATATATGAATATATGGTTCATTTATAAATTCTTGGAATATATCAATCCATCACAATTAAATTCTTAGACATCATGCATAATATTTTTTATGTATTCACAAAGCCACCTAGGGTCTCATAAAACTTGAGTAGGTGAATACCAATATGCATATCTAATGGTGGGGTAAATGGAGGGGGATTAGGAGTAAGTTCATATATATATATATATATATATATATATTAGTTATTTTTCAATCCAATATATTGGTTGGAGAGGTTGCATTTGAATAGAAGGAGTGAAGATAAGGTCTAGTAAAATATGACTCAACATCTTCTCTATTCTTAGGATTTTGGAGTTTATCAAAATATCCTTTGTCGATCTCAACCAATATTTGCTTCAACTTTCAAATCATCCACACAATCCTCCTTGAAATATACAATATGTGAAACATAATTATGAGGAAGATACAAATAATCCTTGGCATAGCTTTTTGTATCAAAGGATAATATTGTTCTATAATTTTTAAGTATTTCCAATTTTGAAATCTAAATACAATCAATAATCTATTTAATCAAACAATAATTGTAATTTTAAGGAAAACATAAATTACTTGAATATTTTTAAGGTCTCTCATTAGATTCTACTTACTCTAACTTAAATTTAAAAAATAACATTAAAATCCAAAAAACAAATTTCAAAGAAATAATAAATTATTACAATATTATTTAAAAATGTAATTGTAATGAACATGTTATAGTAATAAATATTCAAATTTTAATTCTATAAAAATATATAACCAAATGATCCTTAGTTTTCATATATCATTTGTGATGATAATGTTGAATATTATATTTTTTTAGGCCAATCTTTAGGCACTAATTCACCATTGTTAAAATGATCCTTAGTTTATTCATTGTTTTTTTCATGATTATAATTTTTTTCAATTTCTATTAAACCAAACTCAAAATAATGCTATAGATTAAGATTCTTGTCTTTATCTTACATTTGGGTCATCTTTGATTCTAGATTTATTATCATAATTAGAAGTTGTATAAATTGTTAAATTATATATTTCTTAACATATATAAAATGTATGGTTGGATTAGTGAGATATTTATAACAAGTATGCAATATGAAGTCAAACATGATTAGATTTGATTCTTAATAAATTAGTTTTAATGATTCAATTTATAGCTTTATGCAATCTATAAGTTTAAATAGTTTAATGGTATCTAAACTTTATACATATAAAAATATGATAAATGTGTGATTATTTCTCTTTCCAATCTATAATTTTTTGATGTTAATTGAGATTATTCACTCATAATGTAATGATAAAATTCATCCTCATATAAATGATTTTATATTATCTTCCATTAAATTCATCCTCTTTATGAGATTCTTATGGAATATTGATATTCTAATGTGAATTCTTAATTTTAGACATATCTTAACTAGATAAATTTATGTTCAATGAAGGCAATAGAACATTTTTTTCACTTACATAATCCTATTTTGAAGTTCATTTATGTTAATAACTATTAAATTAGATATTTTTATCCCCAATTATTTTCAAATAATTTTACACTAATCTTTGTTTTCTTATTCTTTCTTTCATTGTTTCATTTAAAATTTGAACCATTTAAGGATGCTATGTTATAGATTATAGTTGTCTTCCAATTCTTTTTAAATTGTTCAACCCTCTCATGGTCTAAATAATTTTACATTCAACAACCATGTCTAAAGTACATTATATACCCAACCTCTTCCCCTATTTAACACACTCATAAACCTTGTTACTAATCTCATTTGAAGAGGTGGAACAACCAATCTTAGAGGGATCCTCATCCAACCAATCTTAGAGGGATCCTCATCCATAGGAGAGAGAAGGGAGCCATCAATCTAGGCTCTAGTAGTATTCTAAAAATAGTAGAACTAGAAGCTAGAATCCTAACAATGATAGCCAAGTTGGATAATACACAAGTTTTCCTTTTCAAGGGATTGGGGAACACTTATTGGATGGGTATTATTTCCCCTTCACCACATTTTGATTAGGATTAAGAATTGAAATAATAAAATTCTCAAATTGGTATAAGAAAAAAATAAGCCCTTAGTGGAGGGGAGCTCATTTTTTTCTCATGTGCAACTCTAATAATAGATTTCTTAAATTACATGAGTAAATGAAAAGGGAAGCTAACAAGTCACATGCATCTAAGATTATTAATACAATAAAAGTTATAGGATAAAAAACATTTATAGTTTCTTTCTAGGATGAAATAAATAATCAAGTAGAAACATTTATATACTTGTGAGGAAATCATCTATATTTTCCTTCCTCTTGTATTTACTTTCTTTATGAGACTTCAAGCCCTTCATGGATAAACCACTTGTAGTAGCTCAATACCTTCCTCAATGGCTTTAAAGGTTAACCTTCTTACTTTTTAACCAAAATTTTAATAACATTCAATTTTGTGTAATTTATGTCCACTATTATCATTTTAATTCAAAATAATGTAAGAAATTTATATATTTATTTAAAAATTAAAAAATCTTAAAATAATAGTTTTAAATTAATTGAAAACATGGTTGGACCCCTCTAATTTTGTGGAACTATTTCTTAAAAGCTATTTTAGTTGAATTTTATATAATAGGAAAAGGAAGCCACATATGGCATTAATACCTTCCTTGATGGTCTTTAAGATAGGAAATTTTTAATTTCATTCATAGGTATTGAGGTATTTTAAACAAAAGTTGTGTTTGGAAAAAGGTATTTGGTACAAACTCCCAAAAAAATTAATGTTATATGTTTATGCTATTAACACATGAAATTTTGGGCCTTAAAATAGCCACATCATCCCCATATTTTAATACAAATGAGACATTGAGGCTTTATGTCACTTATAATAGATTTACAATTAGTTGATATAGCTACATTTAGATCAATCGATATATCCTAATTTCTATCAAATCATAGGTGTCAATTTCAATAATTACACAATTCAAAGCACATACGATTTTTCATTTGCTAGTAGAGGGAACTATCTTATTATGCCATTAAAATAAAATATAGGTCCTCAATACTTTTCATCTTTATTTTCCATCATTACATTGAACCTTATAAGGGACATCTTCATCTGTCTCATTTTCTTCTCTTATTTGTGCCTTCAATAATGACTGGATTGATTTTACATGACCACCAATGTTAAGTAATGATGCTTTGTGTGCAATCTAGTAATTTAAATTTTAGAACTATTTTAGATTATGTTTTAAATTTAAATTTTAGAATTGTTTTAGATTATGTTTTGTGTGCAATCTAGTAATTTGAATGTTTTGAAATTATTAAAAACTATGATAGATGTTGATTTTTTTTTTGTTAATGGTATGAAAATATTATTGATGAGTAGATGAATTATTACAACTATTTTAGATTTGTATTCCCTTTATCTAGATATATTATTTACCAAGGTCACATTTCTCTTTTAGGTGTACATACATATATATAACATGAAAAATGCAGATCATGGTCCACCTCTAGATTATTTATTTGCAAATACCACTAATGAGATTAAAAACTCAAGAGACTCATTAACACAGGGTGCAAACCCAGGGATATATTATGAACCATGCATGTCAATATTATATAGTTTAGAAAAACTAAGAGATTAACTTGAGAGGACTAGTGCATTTTCCCCAGATAGAGTAGTTGGTATTCTTTCTTGCATGCAGGAAGAAGTACATGGTGATGTTCCCCTTAAACAAATACAAGATAGTGTGACCAAAGAAATGATAAAAAACACTTGTTTTCCTTTTTATCAAAATGTACGTAAGGTTAGGGGATACCAGGTCACTAGATGTGTTGATTGTGCTATGGATGAATTGATCTACCCACGATTTCTTGCAGAACATGGTCAATACCCAAACAATGACCAGATTCCATTATATATTATTCAACAATTGGATGCTAAGGTCCATTTGGGCCTCAAAGTCAACTACCTGGACATTCCACCATATGTTGGTCAAGGGCATGGTAGGATTGTCGATAGGCCCACCTATCATTGAGTAGATAGACCAGCCCCAGTGTTTAGGGAATTTTTTTATGAGAGGTCTCCTACTCTCACCCCAGCTCTATCCCCTATAGCAGATGAGGTTGTCATTGCTTCCCAAAAGGAAGAAATTGACACTATAGATGACATTGCAGGCTGCCACCACTAGGATATCTGATGATCATGCAGGTTAGTATTCGATGTCCAAATGTTCTCAATCCACACTATTTTCAGCATAGTGGACCACCATGGATCCTTTTATAATGGTTGTGATCCCTACTCCTACATAGCTTGATGCACTTACAGGATATATGGCACGAAGGACTTTGCATTGTTAGGATGAGGACTTGTTGGAGGCATATGCCCACATTGCATCAGACTATGGGATCGGTATAGAGTGTGTCAAAGATCATTTGGCACATGGATTCCATTCAGTGCCAAGATCCCATCACTCTCAATTGAGCACTAGTGCACATAGGATCCACCTATAGTTCATTCGGTAGTTGCACGGACTATGGGTTTTACTGATATGTTGATTGGTTCTAGTTCATCATTGTCGATGCCATCTCACCTTCATAGTCCTCTACATTCATCATTTCTGGTACGACATGGGAAAGATTAGATGGATGTAGATGTTGAGTTTTTGTAGGGACCATTTGGTGGATATGGTGGAGGCGACTATTTCAGAGGACTTAGGTCATCCGATATCAGATGATGTGCATGTATGTGTGCATGTGCATGTTTCAATTATTTTTTAATTCTTTTTAAATTTTTGTTTTAACAAGATATTCATGTAAGTTGATATATATGTATATATATTGTTATAGGTGGACATACCTCATGTCACTCCTAGCCTTGGTCTAGATCGTGTACATGATTGACATGAGTCTGTGGATGAATCTGCTTCCAGTGGACATTTGAGTTTTAAATTTTTATATATACACATGTGTATGCACATGCAATATTTATGTATGCATAGATCTAGATAGATATTTAAAAATACAAGTTCATTTAAAAATAAATTTCATAAGATTTATTTAATATAAATTATATGTATTTAACACATCATGTACACAATTTTATTTGCAGGGTTCAACATATCTATTAGAGCAAGACTGTTCTCATTCAGATGGTTGTTCAACTAGGAGTTGACATTCATATTGGGCCTTGCACACTAGATTTATGCTCTTTACTACACGTATTTTCTTATATGATGATCTTTAGTATTCGAGATTTGATGATCTCTAACTTTGCTTATATGATATACATACATTTGCTTATTTGTTGATATTTAGTATTTGACATTTGATGATATCTAATTTACATTTTCTTATATGATATGCACATACATTTTCTTATATGATATATGCTGAATTTTATGATCATGTAGATGTACCGTAGTGGCCAATTCAAAATCACAAACATAACACATCATATACCCTGAAAACCTCCACTTGAGGGAGAAAAACCCAGCAACAAAGATCTCTCTTATATTGATGCAACAGAAGCAATAATTCATTTTACAATGAGGCTGAACACAAGGCCAATAACCAGCATCTACTCTAGATGCAATAACAGATGATAATCTGCACTTAAAGAGATTCGCAATCTGCTCTTCCTTGAAATCTGCACTTAGAGAGATTCGCAATCTTCTCTTGAATGAATTCGCATTTATTGCAGACTAATAAGGAACGCATTAATTTGTACCTCGAGTTCTTGAGCTTGACTTCCAGACGGGTTCCCTCTTGAAGAATATCACGGATCTGGCAAGTTCTTGCTTGATGTCCCTGTACAGATGCCTTCAAGCTTAACTCCTGACAGAATCGAAAGCTATAGCTCCACTCTTGGCATATAAACTCACTTTGATCAGATCATAGATATTCGCATCTTATTATGTTGCAGATCTGGTAAATTCATGCCTGAATGAAGTCAACGAATTGGTATATTCTCACTTAGTTCTCAGGCAAGTTTTCACTTTGACATCAGATATGTCCACCCTGTATAATGCACGGCTGATAGGAAATAATTGAACTCGTCTTCATGGTAGTCGTGAATGAAAACAAGGAGAATGTATATATACGAGTGAATGATGGATCCGCCTGCCTCAAGATCCTTCAAGTCGGCCTTAATAGATTACGAATAACTTTTTAATAAAGGTCGGTCTCAAATGAATATTAAGATTACAATTCCTTAAGGATGTCGGTCTAGCAATAACAAATGTCTTCTAATATCCTCTTTACAAAGAAGTCGGCCTTAGAAATTGGCAACCTTGGCTACGTCGGCCAAATCATAAGGCACAAAATAATAAGAGGTAAATTGAATAGCTGATGGCTACATTCAATTTAAAACTTTCTCAAGGAACGTGAGTTGGAAGGATCAACCGACGCTGTAATAACATTAACACTCCCTCTCAGCTAGGGAGAGATCTTCCAGCTGAAAAATTATCTCCACATGAAGTTCATCTGCTACTGTTGCCTGCAATCAGATATAAAGAGAGATATATCACCTCAATGTGATATCAACCATCACATGGTTAAGTACTAGTGTTCATCACTTGCGTGATGGTGCGCTCAACGACTTTCACCATGGCTCTCCCGCAGGGTGAAACACAAGCAATGTAAAGATCATCACGCACTCTCTCAATGCATGTTGTCAGCTGGAGTCACAATACTACGAAATCCACCATGACTACCAGAGTGGAAACGAGGGCTTTCAATTCCCCAAATTCTTCCGTCGCAGAAGAAGATGCAATAGTAAGTACAAGTGTTCATCACTTGTGTGATCGTGACTTTCACCATGGCTCTCCCAGAGGGTGAAACACAAGTACAACATGTCATGGAGTCACACACATGACATCCACCATGACTCTCTCAGAGGGTGGAAACAAGGGCTTTCACCTCAATTTCTTCCGTCACAGAAGAAAATGCATTAACAAGGGATTTCACCTCGAACTTCTCACGCAGAAGAACTCCATTAAACAAGGCTCACCTGACGTCGAGACTCATAATTCAAGGCTGGATTCCCCACCATACCAAGCTTCTCTTGAAAGTACACAAACTTTACCCTGGCGAGAGGCTTGGTGAGAATATCTACCGTCTGCTCATCAGTGCTAATGTACCTCAATTGTACAGCCTTTCGCAGTACCATATCTCTGATATAGTGGTACTTGATCTCAACATGCTTGGTTCTGTCATGAAACACAGGATTGACAGAGAGCTTCACACACCTCTGATTATCACAATGAATAATGGTGGGCTCCATTGATTGTCCAAACAATCCTGCAAGGAGCTTACGAAGCCACACTGCTTCCCGAGTTGCCATGCAAGCTGCAATGTACTCAGCCTCTGCTGTACTCAATGCTATAGAAGACTGCTTCCTGCTGCACCAGGAAATCATAGCAGAACCCAAACTGAAGCAACAGCCAGAGGTGCTCTTCCGATCTGTGACACAACCTGCCCAATCAGAATCAGTGAAACCAAGTAACTCCAAGTCTGCATCTGAAGTATACTTCAACCCATATACAACTGTGCCACGCAAGTATCTCAGGATATGTTTGGCTGCAACAAGATGTATCTGTCTCGGATCACACATAAACTGGCTAAGTGCACTCAATGCATAGTAAATATCGTAGTCTAGTGTTAACTAGGATACTATCAAGGATCCAATTAGTCATTCCCTGCATAACGTAGGGATCCACCAACTGAACTAGCCGCAGCAAGATACCATCTTCTTCGTGCTCGCCAGGCTCCCTCTGAATCTTTAGGCACTCTTGTATCACCTTTCTAACCTTCTTCGGGTCTGTGATTGATCAAGTAACACTTTGACTTAGATAAATGTATTCCAGCTGCACACCTTTGGTATCGGAAGAGAGTTCGTAATAGTCCCTCATCGAATCTCCTCATCTCGTGATCTCACTATTCTCAATAGGTTTTGCGGTTACCAATGGCAATCCGTATTAGCCTTTGCTAATTATGATCTCAGCAACCTGGCGATCCCTTCTAAGGTTTACCAATCTTCACTTCTTCTCAGTGAGTTACAAGACTCCCTCTTGATCCTTGCTCCAAAGATTGCAAAGAAGACTTCTGGAAGTGAGCTCCCTCTGACCATCAGCTTAGTCCCAAGGCTGCTTGATTATTTCTTTGGTTGGCATGGATTTCTCACAAGATGCCTCAAGCTTTTCATCATTAAGCAATTTCTCATCACCTTCTTGCTCCTACAAGCATTTTAGAGAGAGATTACTTAACAGTTTGTAATTACCCAATGAAATAACAAGACTGGAATCATACAAGATTTACAATCACAGGTTATAATATGAACACATAAGCTTTTATGCACAATGTTAGAACATGAATATAAATCAATCAAAAGATCAAACTAGAGGGTTAAAGGAACTTATCTCTATAAGATTTGATATGGCTCCTTCGTTCATTCATTTGTTTGCTCCTCTCGAGAGTGTCTATCTCTGCACAATAAAAGAATGATCTGCACAGCTGCAGATTTCTTGAATGCATTAAACGGTTGGCATGTAGAATCAACTCTCCCAAGAGTTCAAGATTCTATCACAACACATGCATTGGAGAAGGGCATCGATGTGATCAACCTATCACAATATTAGGATACCAATCTCTTCTCTTTTATCTCAAAGACATACATGATTAGTCTAGATCAACTCACAATAGATAATTTGAAGTATTCAAAGAATCTTTGACCTAGAAATCACAAATTAAGAGAAGTAACAATCTCCTTATACTAAACACACAATGTCCAAGATACAAACCAAGATACAACAAATAAAGAATACTTGTTTATACTGTAAGATACGCTGATTTTAAGTACTGATGAACATGCATCTTTTACAGTTTGAACACAGGCCCATGATAAAAATAGAAATGTGATTTCAACAAAACACAGAATACTTATCTTCCTTAATATTTTGATGAATGCAATTATTGAACACAGCATGCTGATCTTATGCTCAGATCAATCCACAGCCTTCATGACTTGAACACAGGCTCATGGCACGATTAAATTTGAACAGGGCCCATGACTGCTCAAATTTACAATGCACTCCGTTTCCAACTGCAATTCACTAGGTAATGTAACATGCTTACTAGCAATACCCAAAGTGTTAGAGATAGATCGGATCATCACTCAAAAGACTTTATCAGATCTGCACAACTGAAATTCACATACAGGAATATGAACAAAGAAGGGAACCAAATACTTATCTCTGTTTGATTTCAGCCTTTCGATTTCAACCCTTGGCAGCACAGTCTGACATAGATGAGCTCTTGACTTCCATAATCATGTGCTTTTAGATAACAGATCCCGGAATGTGAGATTATCGTATATAACTCTTAGATCTCAGATTTCTAACAAAATGACTCAAGTAAGCTCATGAAGAGAGCCAAGATGATGCACTCCTTTTGAAAAATTGAAGATGACCAAAGAATGCATCCCGCACATAAGTACTCTACTTGCTCAAGTAGAAGACGTTAGATCTGACTTCGAATTAAATTTCAAGATTTGATCGGATCTTTCCATAGACCCGCTCTGATACCATGTTGAATTTTATGATCAGATGTAAATGCAC